>CM051390.1:6543843-6568843 GCA_028015245.1 Cardamine occulta
TCATTCTGCCATGTTTGTGGAGTGTTTCTTGGTCGAGTGAAAAGGCTCATCTTCTTCTTGATTTGTTGCTCGATTTGGACGGCTAGATTTAGAAGCTCGTGTAGGCTGCTGTACTTGGCCTGCTCTACCTTTCGTTGGATCCTTTCTTCTAATCCGTCTATGAACTGATCCATCATAGCTTCCTCTGAATCCTCCAGCTTGAGCGAGTTCATTAATTTCTCAAACTTCTCGAAGTAGTCTTCCATGCTCCGTTGTCCCTGCGTTAATTTGCGGAAATGTTTCCGCAACTCACGATGAAAATGTTCAGGGACATACCTCAACCTCATGAGGCTTTTCATGTCAGCCCAAGTTGTCACAGCCGCAAAACGACATCGTCTCCGTTTGGCCACTGTTCTGTCCCACCATGCTAAGGCGTTTCCCGTGAGTTGAGCCACGGCTAAAGCCACCTTTTTGTGCTCTCGGTATCCATGTACTCAAGTCTTCTTTCCCAATCCAAGTAAGCTTCGGGGTCTGTTTTTCCTGCAAAAGAAGGTGGAGTTAGTTTAATATCATGATTAGTCTCTCTAGAACCTACCTCACTCGGCTGGTGTCGCCGAAGGGGATCAATTCTTCGATGTTGCGGTGCGAGTGGGTCGAGTGATTCTTCATCAGATTCTGAGAGTACTTCTTCTTCAAGGTCGTGATGGTCTAGTGGCAATTGCTGAGCTCCCCGTGCTCGTTGGTGTGGTGCTGCTTGCTGCTGTTGAGGTTGCTCCAACTGGTTTAGACGGTTGTCAAAATTTTGGTGAAATTCGCCGACTTGTTGAGTCATAGCCCGCATGTCAGCTCTTAGAGCTTGCAAGATCTCCATCATAGCTTCTTGACGTTCGGGTCCACCTTCAGCCATGTCTCCTTAACACAGTAAAAAAATGCAGATCAAGGAATCACAAATAAGAAAAATCACAAATAAGAGAAAAGGAAAACTTCTCTTCAGCCAAATGGAAATTTTCTCGGTTGCTAAATAGAAATTTTCTCCTCAGCTCTTCCTCGTACTCAAAGTGCAGATGACACAATGGAAATTTTCCTGTCACAAATGAAACAAAGCCAAAGAAAAAAGAAAAGAGGAAACCGATTCAAAACAGACACGAAAACAAGACTGACACAGCTAGGAAACAAGAATTAAACGCAGACAGAACAAGAGAAAGCAACAATCCTGTTCTATTCGCTAGATAGCAAGACTAACAGATGATGCAAACTCAATAACACACAACCAACTCAAACTCGACTCAACTGCTAGATGAAACAAGGATCTAAGTGAACACAATGCAAGAGAAAACACTCAACCTAACAGCAGTTACCAAGGCAAGCAATCGATGCGATCAGATGAACTCTAGAGGTATTTTTGTTTTTTTTTTTTGAAATGAACTAAAATATCAAACGAATTTCTAAATTAATGACAACAATTTTCTTAAATGATAATGCGAGTTTAGAAACTAAAACAAAAGACAAAATATTTTTATGATTCGTTTTTTATTTTATAAAATTAAAACAACAGAACAGACGAAAATTGAATTTTTTTTATTTTTATGAATGAATTGAAACAGAAACGAAAATAACGAGAGAAACGAAATAACCTAAGGGATAGGAGCTTAACAAGGCTCTGAATACCAGACGATATATGACTCAGATGGTGAGTCTTTGGCCCCTCAGATGGTGAGTCTTTGGCCCGGATCTGAAGTGGAAACAAAGTTAGCTCGAAGCTCCTCCTCCGCTACAACTCGCAAACCGGTAAGATGGGAGATTAGACAAGTAGCTTGAAGCTCCCCTTGTGAAATCTGATGAGGTGACGTGATGATGGATTGATAAGCACCACAAGGAGGATGAGAGACTCCTTGATACAACTTGAGAAATCGTGGCTTTGTGAATCACACACAAAGACAAGATCTGCAACAAAAGTTTCAGCAACTATCAAAAAAATTCGGTTTTTTTATTGATGTAGGGTAAAAAGAAAGTACACGACCATGGGACTTTATAAATAGTCCAGTCAGCTACAACCCTACGGTTGCGACTCAAAAAACAACAAGACTTCCAAAATTTAAAGACTCAGCTGACACACACTTTCAATGAGAACTACAAGCAGTTCCCTTATAAGGAAAGTGCAGCTACAGACACAAAATAAAAAGAAATATAATAAAAGACTCTACTGGGACTCGAACTAGACTAAAAGTGGGCTGTATAGAGCCACTAGGCCGAGGCCATATCACCTGCAGGGAGACAGAAATAATTAAACACAAGTCGTACCTGCCTTGTCCGAGAATCCATTGTAGTTTGGTCCGGGGTTGGTCCGTTGTTTGTGACTTCTTCAGCTGTGCCAAGTAGGGCTTGTATGGAGATGTTGAATTCTCCCTTAGCTTCTTATTCTTGGCTCTTGTTATGGGTCCATCTATCTCTGGAATCTTGATATGGTCTTGATCCGCTTCTAGCTCGTTCCTCGGTCCTAAGCTCAACTCCTTGGCTTTTGCTCGTGTCATAGGTCCTTCATGAATCTTTGTCTTTGTCCTTGACTCTTCCGTACACTCCTCACTTATGTCTCCACTTGGTGGTTCGGCTATTGGGTTGATGTCCGCATCCATAACTTTGTGAAGAGCAGACTCAACACTTAGATTCTACCGAAGTAAATATATTTTTCTCAGAATTATGACTCAGAAAATACTCTGTGAGATGGAATCTAGTTTAGTGAAGAGTTGACTCAACACTTAGATTCCACCAAAGTGAATACATTTTCCCAAGAGTTATGACTTGGAAAATACTCTGTGCGATGGAATTTAATTTACTGAAGAGCAGACTCAACACTTAGATTCCACCGAAGTGAATACATTTTCCTGAGGGTTATGACTCATAAAATACTCTGTGAGATGGAATCTAATTTAGTGAAGATCAGACTCACTACTTAGATTCCACCGAAGTGAATACATTTTCCAGAGAGAATTGACTAGGAAAAGTCTCCGTAAGATGGAATCTAACTTTGTGAAGAGCGGACTCAACACTTAGATTCCACCAAACTTAATATATTTTTCCGAGAGTTATTACTTGGAAAATACTCTGTGAGATGGAGTTTAATTTACTTAAGAGCAGACTCAACACTTAGATTCCACCGAAGTGAATACATTTTCCGAAGGGTTATGACTCGGAAAATATTCTGTGAGATGGAATCTAATTTAGTGAAGAGCAGACTAAACACTTAGATTCCACCAAAGGGAATATATTATCCCAAGAGCTATGACTCAAAAAATTCTCTGTAAAATGGAATCTAACTTTCTGAAGAGTGGACTCAACACTTAAATTGCACCGAAGTGAATATATTTTCCCGAGAGTTATGACTCAAAAAATACTCTGTGAATGGAATCTAACTTAGTGAAGAGTGAACTCAACACTTAGATTCCCTCAGCTTTCGATGGATTTTACATAAATCAGAAGCGAGAGCTCGTAATTTATAGCTGTGCCCGAATAATCAGGTTTCTTATGTACCCTACGTTGGGATCAAGTCAAATTGTAGTTCATTAACTATAGCAAGAGCTTTAAATTAAATTAAAAACATCGAAACAATGTTCCGAACTGGTGACCCACTTCGCTAATGATTTGAAAATGAGAGAGTACACCCCCAGTCAGCCCCCAATCATTAATGCGAATGGTGATAAATTTTGTCATTGAACCTAGTCATAGAACTTTTGAATCTTTGACTTTGGCAAATTTTAATCATTCTCGAACTAACTTCGCTGCAAATAACTCTTTTCAGTCGAACCCTTCGTATTAAAATTTGTAAAAAGTTGTAGATATGTTTCCTATCTTGTGTTCCAACTCCTTTTGTCAGGCGAAGCCTGGCTTTGATTGCTTGTACTCGGCCTCATTATTAGAAGAAGGAAATAATTTTTCGTAAGGTGGTATCTAATTTTGTGAACAGAAAATTCAACACTTAGATTCCACCAAAGTGAACATATCTCCCCGAGAATTAGGACTCGGAAAATCTATGTGACATGGAATCTAATTTTCTGAAGATTAGACTAAATACTTAGATTCCACCGAAATGAACATATTTCCCCGAGAATTAGAACTCAGAGAAATCTTTGTGAGATGGAATCTAATTAAGTGAAGAGAAAACTCAACACTTAGATACCCTCAGCTTTTGATGGACATTACAAAATCAGAAATGAGAGCTTGGTTATCCCTCTGCTAGGACCTCTGGGCGAACTGGGAGCCCTCTGGGCGAACTGGTAGCTCTTCGGGCAAACTGGGAGCCTTCTGGGCGAACTGACAGCTCTCCGGGCGAACTGGGAGCCCTTTGGGCGAACTTGTAGTTCTCCGGGCGAACTGGGATAGTCACCAACGACCTCAGACAAGTCGCACATGCTTTTGAAACCTTTGTTGATGTTTTGGGTTTGACAACTCCATTATTCTTAATTATCACTGATATACGATGACATGGTTTGTCCTCTTTGCATCATCTTTTAAGATTGGACCATCCTCATTGCGGTAGGAGTTGAATCACCATGAATTGAGTGCTTCTTCTTTGGCTTATCCTTAATCTGAGATTTGACTCGACTAAATGCGAGGCGTATGCTCGGAACCCATGTGTGTCTAGAATAATTGTAAAGATAAGGTAAATAATGATTATAATAACTTATCTTGTTTGGAGAAATCATTGAAATGGATGCTCAGATGTAGCCATAATGTTCTAGTGGGTCTTACAGTGGACACGAGCTTGGTCTTTACTAACAAGATAGGACTTGGGGCTCTCTTTTGATATGTAGATCGTCTTGTGGATCCCTCTGGTATGCCGGGAAATTTTTCTCGAAGTAGACTTGTTTGCAGAGTCATGTCTTCGTTTCTGGATTTCGTACATACTGCATCTGTTGCAAATATTTGACCATAACTCTCGGCCGAAAACTCTGTTTACAGCGAGGTCGAGCTCTCTAGAAAAATAACGGTTGGGGCTTTGTATTCATATTTTCCTTGTCTCTTGGTTCCATGTGATTCGCCTGGAAAATCCTGTGAAAGAAGGCTGGTCTGACAACAGCGATTCTGCATTTCAGGATTTTCTAAACGTTGTACCTGTTACAAGGAGTTGACCATAACTTCCAACCGATAACTCCAATTCAGGCAAACTCAAGATTTCTGGAAATATGACTCTTAGGTTATGCATCATCTGGGTGGTTGCAATGCTCCAGGAAATCATCTTGTAAGGTGGCAGATGCTTGAGAATTTTGATGGCGTTTGTCTTGTCAATTATGGTGAACTGTGGCGTATGAACTGGATCTGGTAAGATTCAAGGGATATTTCCCCCCTCTCTCTAGCACCAAAATGTGGATACAGAAATCCACACCCAAAAATATGAGTATTATTTTATATATAAATATGAAATTTGTTACAAGAAAAGAATAATGAATAAAATCATATCTCTCAAAATAATTGTATTAATCTGAAAGGGCTGAATAAAGTATAGAAATTGAAATATTATATGTATATAGGTGTTTGATTACATAAAGAGAAAGAAATAGTGTTTTTGATGTTATAGCTGCACCTTAAGAAAAGTTGCCTACGTAGCCTTGAGAAGGGATCAAGCCATTCGTAGTTCATAGGTTCGGTGGTCTTAACGTCCTCGTGGTGAGTCACATCCTTTCTCTAGAGGTGTCATTATTTGGCCATTAACTCCAGAATTAACTCACAAAATAACTCCCATGATAATTAATTCATAAACTTGAATGACAACTTTATTCCTTTGACCATGACCATTAAATCAATAATTAAAATCACCAATTAATGTCTAGATCTGACCACCTCCTTTGTGAAATATTTATCTTATTGGGACAAAAATGAGCTAAGGGAAAAAGACTGCGAGTGGATCATATGGCCAATGCTATAGCCTTCTTGGACTTGTGTCTTGACCGGTGTAGCCTTGACACAACACATAGGGTCCAAGTGATCCTCTTGAGTACTCACTAGATGTAGTGATACTCGAAACTCTTGATAGAACTCCCTTGGTGCCTTGCGTTCCTTGACTTCCATAATGGCTCCATTTGCTCCTTTTGCTCCATATGCATCCATCAAACTCTTAATGTTGCCAGCTCTATGTTCTATGTACTTAGAGCCTCTCAGAATCGCATCATCCTCCCTCTGTTAAAAACTATTTGACTTCAAATCTGCTTGTCCTGACAGAAACAACCCCAAGTTAAAATCCTTAAAGATAAAACTTATTGAAAACTTACCTTGGCCATAAAATAATGGATTGATGTGGTCATGGAGTAATCTTCGGTCTGACTGCCACGGTCTCCCAAGTAGTATATGCTCAGCTTCAATTGGTAGCACATCACACAGAATCTCATATTCATATTTTCTAATAACAATCGGCACTTCCACTTGATAATTAACCCTCATTTCTCCCATGTCATTTCGCCATTGAAGATCATAAGCTTTTTGATGTTTCTTGATGTTCAACCCCAGCTTGTTAACCATTGTCTTACTTGCTAAGTTAACTCTTTGTGCTTACTTTTCGGTCTTAGTTTGAATGC
The DNA here is from genome assembly GCA_028015245.1 of Cardamine occulta. Classification (NCBI taxonomy): domain Eukaryota; kingdom Viridiplantae; phylum Streptophyta; class Magnoliopsida; order Brassicales; family Brassicaceae; genus Cardamine; species Cardamine occulta. The sequence continues at coordinate 6,550,389 of CM051390.1, forward strand.
TTAGATTTCTCATAGCCACAAGTAACTCTCTTTTAGCTAGTAGCTCAACTTGATCTTCCTCTAGAGGCTCGGACTTTGGTTGCTCTTCCTCGGACTCATACTCTCCATTGTCCTTGAGAAACATAATTCTTTTCTTAGTGCATTCATTCGCTTAATGTCCCATCCCTTGACATTTGTAGCACTTGATGTTTCTTGTCCTTGTCTCAGTCTGGACCTTTTCAATTTGTTTATCTGCAAATGGCTTAGCTTCCAATCTGTTAGTATTAGAGTCATTGCTATCTCCTTCAACTCTCGAATTATCATCCCTTGAATAACCTCCTTTTGTAACATTACTACTTCCAGTCCCATAATGAGTTCGTGTAGAAATTCTTCTCTTCAATTGCTGCTCTATAAGTGATGTGATCATGCCAAGCACAATGAAGGAGAAGCTTGAACCGGAGCAGCTTGTAGCCGAGGAAGCTAAGAAGAAATGGATTAGCTCAACAACAACGTTTGATCCGGGAATATTAAGACGATCACTTCAACAATTCAATACAACTTTGTCAACATCTTCTCAACACCATCTCGGGCAGTTTATTGTGTGCTAATCCAGCTACACTGGTTGTGATCCAAGCCACCTAAACATTTATTAAGAGAGGTGATATTACTTACACTCTTTTTCCCTTCATTTGGTTTTGTCCCATTGGGTTTTCCAAATAAGGTTTTTAATGAGGTAAGCCATATCACTCACTCATTAGCCTCTTGATAAAGCCTAAGCCCACCTCTATCTCTTATCCAAGTGAAGCAGCCCAAGTCCAACAAGAAGATTCAGCCGAAATAATGAAAGACTTGAAGAGTTATTTTATGTTCAACTTTGTGTTTAATGTTATGTCATTTTCGAGATTCTCTCCTTTACTCTTTGGCTGATTTAAACTCTTGTAATGCTTCATTTGTGGTTTATCAAACTCTTTTCATATTCTCAAACTCTCTGGAATCTGTTTGATCATTTCTTGTTCAAAGTGTCGGGTCTTCATTCCTTCACACCGAGCAAGCCGATAGTCTTAGGGTCTTTCACAACTCCTAGGAAGTTTCACTTCGATCCACCCCTTGTTCACCACGTCCAGGGTCTTCACCCACGTACAGAACAAGCCTGAAAGTCCAAAGGCTCACCACCCCTTTGGAAGTTTTGCAACAATCCCCCCAAGACTCATCGGATCCATGCCAGGTTGTATCTTTTCCGATCTATTACACCTCTTTACATTCCGATCTGTTTTGTCTGCTGACTGTTGGAATTTTCATAACTTTATTTTGTCAGATAAAATCGTGAGATCTGTTGAATCTGCTTCAAAAAAGAGTCTAGTATTTGTTAAAATTGATTCTAGAATTTTTGAACATGATTTGATAATTTTTCGAGGTTGATTTAGTCGAACAGTCACAACTAGAGGTTATCGGAATTTGAACAGTTATTTTCGTGTTAACTTGCTAGAATTGTTTAAAATCATTGGTTAATCCTAAAATCGTGAAATCTGTTGCATTGAAACCATGATTGAGTCTAGTATTTGTTAAAATTGTCTTTGGAATTTTTGAACGTGATTTGACATTTTATTCTGATTGATCAGGTCAAACTGTCGATTAGGGTTTCTTGCCAAGTTTTGTTTTCTTGTTTGAGCATTTTCACTTGTTACTTGTTTGAATCTGAACAGGTACCATGGTGGGAACCAATGAAGAAGACGAAGGATCCTCAAACTCCAACAAACAACTCCTTGATTCCTTAAGAGCCATAATGGACGAAAGTATGGCAACCATGAGAGCTGAACTAGAAAGATCCATCAATGATGCTGAACAAGAACGATTTGAGGCTATGATGGCTAAGAGGGCTCATAAGTTGTGTGAAAGTTTAACAGCCAGGAACCGACAATTTGAAGAAGTAAATCCACAACGGCATGGTCGTCTAAAAGAAAAACCGAGGAGAGAGCCATGGAGAGACAAGCCGAGACAACAAAGAGAAGAGGCAGCCTATGAATACTGTAGACCTGATGGTAAATCGTCTCATGACAGTCAAAGAAAGCCTAGAAGTGTGAAGGAAGGCAGAGGAGAACACAGCTACAAATTTGGAGATACGTCACTAGATGTTGTAGCCAAGATCGAAGCCAACATTGCAAAACCTAAACCGAAGGTTCCGATCATCAAATCAACCAAGGGAGGATATTTTCTTCGACCAACCATGCATAAAGAAGATTCTGGTCGAGCCAGAATTCCATTTGATGGATCCCAGCTTCCAGTTACTAAAGACATGCCATTTGAAAGTCAAGGAATGACTAAACCGGCAACACAAAAACAAAATCAGGAAGAGACTAAGATAAGTGTTGATTTATTTCAATTACTTACTGACATTTTCAAATCTAGTGTCACGCACTTGTCTTTGTCAAAAGGAAATGATGCAGGTCCAAAAGAAAAGTTTGAGGAGTTGCTGGCCAAGGAAGACCTCAACGTCACGGCTAAGGAGCAGCCACAAAAGGAGAAAGTATCCAATGAATTAACTTGTGAACACAAACATGTGAGTCCTTCAAACTCTTTTAATAGTACTGGTAAGGACAAGAGAGCATTCATTCTTAAACCACCTGTGTGTAAGTTTATGTATAAAGAAACTCTTATGAGTTTCACTAACCTTGCACCGGTGCTGCCGAGTAAGAAACCTTGTCATTTTCAGGACTTCGAAGTTGTATTCCCTAAATATAACTCAGGAATTGTCTCACTAATCCGTGGGAAGGAGAATCATATAGTCTTTGATCCAGGAGCATCCGTTGAAGCATTTCCTTATGACATTGGAAACAAGATATGTAAGGAAATTGTTGTGCCTAATGCAACAATTCAAAGGTATGCATTTCTTTTTGTTCCTAAATCTAAGTTGCTGGAATATGAACACATCAAAGAGATTTATATGTCAACTGTTGATTTTAAAGATGTGATTCATTATTGTGAGAAATTTGAGCATACAAAGAACTTTAGGCATGGAGGATTTCTGTTTGATAAAACGTATGAACCGAATATAAATCTTGTGCTGATAGATAGACTCTCTAGGATAACACACCACACTTCGTATCCTAACACTAGAGAGGTTTTTTCTGTTTCGAGACCATTCCCTAAAAGTTTTGACATTCTGGTCTATAACAAGTTGCTTATTGAATCAAAGGATAATACCTTTTGCGCCTATGATCTCTTGTTTCGAGTTTTGGTTAAAAGTGCACAGGGTAAACAAGCGGAAGAAATGAAGACTCATACACCAGAGACGTGGTTATTTTACTTATGGCTAAAGCGGTTTACTGTCCAAGTTGATTATGACCCGTTGAAACAATGGAGAAAGGAGCAGCAACCAAACAAGAAGCAATGCCGAATGATCTTTAAGCCTCGTGAAATTTTGTGGATTCAAATGAAAATAGGACATTTTCCAGCCCACACAAAAATTAATGGCTACAAGACCTGCTCTCAAGGTAAGTGTTTTCGGATTTTAAACTTCATTAATTCTAACTTAATCTTTTTCCTTGCAGATTTTTCGGATTTGAGGTCAAACCCTTTTTAAGTGGGAGAGGATGATGTGATCATGCCAAGCACAATGAAGGAGAAGCTTGAACCGGAGCAGCTTGTAGCCGAGGAAGCTAAGAAGAAATGGATTAGCTCAACAACAACGTTTGATCCGGGAATATTAAGACGATCACTTCAACAATGCAAGACAACTTTGTCAACATCTTCTCAACACCATCTCGGGCAGTTTAGTGTGTGCTAATCCAGCTACACTGGTTGTGATCCAAGCCACCTAAACATTTATTAAGAGAGGTGATATGACTTACACTCTTTTTCCCTTCATTTGGTTTTGTCCCATTGGATTTTCCAAATACGCTTTTTAATGAGGTAAGCCATATCACTCACTCATCAGCCTCTTTATAAAGCCTAAGCCCACCTCTATCTCTTATCCAAGTGAAGCAGCCCAAGTCCAACAAGAAGATTCAGCCAAAATATTGAATGACTTGAAGAGTTATTTTATGTTCAACTTTGTGTTTAATGTTATGTCATTTTCGAGATTCTCTCCTTTACTCTTTGGCTGATTTAAACTCTTATAATGCTTCATTTGTGGTTTATCAAACTCTTTTCATATTCTCAAACTCTCTGGAATCTGTTTGATCATTTCTTGTTCAAAGTGTCGGATCTTCATTCCTTCACACCGAGCAAGCCGATAGTCTTAGGGTCTTTCACAACTCCTAGGAAGTTTCACTTCGATCCACCCCTTGTTCACCACGTCCAGGGTCTTCACCCACGTACAGAACAAGCCTGAAAGTCCAAAGGCTCACCACCCCTTTGGAAGTTTTGCAACAATCCCCCCAAGACTCATCGGATCCAACTCATTATTCTTCACCTTTCATCTCTTCCGCATCACTCACCTTGTCACCGATCATCACAACCTCTTGGAGAGTATTCAGGGACTTGATCCTCACCTAGGATCATATCAATAAGTATGGCTTGATGTAGCATCTCTTGTAAATCAACATGAGGTTCCATCTCTTGTGATCCTCCTTGAAACCTTGATATAGTAGCTTCCCTATCTTCTCGTACATCAGCCTTGTTCATTAAAGCAACTAACTCTTGATAGTAATCCTCCACGGATTTGCTTCCTTGCACAACTCTCCTCAGCTGTATGCAACTCCCTATAGTAGTAACTTGGCACAAACCTCTTTCTCGTGATATTTTTCATCTCGGTCCAAGTTTCCACACGATGCTCTTGATTCCTCCTCATGGATGTCACTAACTGATCCCACCAACACATATCGTAGTCACTAAACTCAGTAGCTGCCACTTTTACTCAAATTCAGCTAAGCAAGTATGAAGTAAATTAAAAAGCAATGCAAATAAATAATAAAAATTGGTTGGTAATTCAGATGGGAAAGCGTCAAGTCTAGAGAATTTCTCAGGAAATCAAATAATGAATATTAATTAATTGGTAGGATCGAATTAAGAAAAAGTTCTAGAACTCAAACACAATGATTAAATAAACTAGCTCTCGCTGCGAGAATTTACTATGATTAAAACCTAAGAAACCAAATCTCTTTGCGAATCTTAAAGTCTAAACAAGCATTATGCACAAGTTGATTTGTTCACAAATTATCCAATCCAAATCTCTTTGCAATTATCTAATTTGCTTACTTTATGTTTTATCCATTGTCAAACCACACTATCGTGTCGATTTGTCAACCTAAGAACAAGTTTCTAGGTGATCAATCTAGAACAAGCTTTAAACACACCCTAGGTGAAGGACTATCAAGTTTGAATCCTAACCAATAAATCAATATATTATTCCATGAAATCCCTAATAAGAATCCCTAAACTTAACAATGAATCTACTCAGCCATATTAATTGAAATCAAAGACATGAATAAAATGGATATCATATAAAAAGAATAGAGAAATAGAAACAGGGGTTCGAAATCTTCTCTCAAAGTATAACAAAGTACGATCAGCCCCCAAGCTCTCCAAAAATCTCTAAAGCGTAAGATGAAAGATAAAAATCTCAGAACTAAAGATGTTCTTTTAAAACAAAGTCGAAAACCCTAAAAATCAGCCTCCACACGAAATGGGGTTGTTTTGTAAATATATGAAACTTCTGGGCAAAGTTGTAAACCCAGACTGTGTTGATCAACACAAAAAGTTGTGTTGCCCAACACTGTTTATTTTAAAGATACCAACTTCGACTTCTCAACTACAATGCTCCATGAATGCTCCAAAACATCCAAATAATCCCCAAACATGTGTAAACCTCTAAAACACTTGATAGGGACTCGAAAAACACATAAAAACTTGATTATATACATATATCATGGCTTAAAAGCAGTAAAACCCATGATATATTAACTTCCCCAGACGTAGCTTTTGCTTGCCCTCAAGTAAACAGAAAACCAAACACAGGAAAGTAGTTTGAAAACATAAAACTCACAATGTCATCTGAGCATCATACTCGCATTCACCATAGTAAAGCCACTAGAAATTCTTACCTGACAATATCCAGACCACCATGTAATTCATCGCTAGCACTCACATTTTTCCTGATAATACCCACAACTTTACAACATAATCTTCTGTAAGTCCGTGATGTGGACAGTCCCGTTTGTACGCTCTGAATCGCACCCATGCATCCTTGAATGCTTCAGTTGGTAGTTGCGTGAACTGAGAGATGTTGTTTCACGAATCCTCTGACCTCGCATCATCATAGAAGTTACGCAGAAATGCCTTCTTAGTGTGTTCCCAATTAGTAAGAGATCTTGTCGGTAACTACTTCAACCAATAAGCTGCATCACCGCTAAGAGAGTGTGGAAAAAGCTTACAATCATTGCGTTTCAATCATTTTTTTGATATGGCTTTATACCAAAACGAGTAAACACAACCATACTGGCACTTTTCCCAAAGAAGAAAGAGGTAAAGGAGATGAAGGATTACTAACCAATATCTTGTTGTAATGTTATCTACAAGGTAATATCAAAGTTAGCCGCTAATAGACTCAAGATCACTCTCTCAAAATTCATCTTGCCAAACCAGTTAGCTTTTGTTGAGGATCATTTGTTGATGGAGAATGTCCTCTTAGCATCAGATATAGTCAAAGATTACAAGGAGTGTGATTAAAATTGATATATCCAAAGCTTTCGACTCGGTTCAATGGCCATTCCTCCTATCCACACAGTCTGCTCTGAACTATCCATCACAATTCGTCATGTGGATTGAGCTTTGCGTCACTACGGCATCTTTCCCAGTCCAAGTAAATGGTGAATTAGCAGGTCTTTTTTGCAGTGCAAGGGGTCTTCAACAAGGATGCTCCTTATCTCTGTATTTTTTTTGTTATCTGCATGAATGCTTTGTCTAATATGCTTATTAATGCTGCGATGGAAAGACAAATAGGCTATCATCCGCTCTCTAAAAAACTTCAACTCACGCATCTATGCTTTGTAGATGATCTATTGGTTTTCATAGATGGGAAAAAGCTCAATTGAAGGGATTCTTCAGATATTTAAAACATTTGCAGAGTTTTCAGGGCTGATGATAAGTCTTGAAAAATCGACATTCTATATGGCTGGTGTAAAGGAGATTGATATGACAGAGATTCTACAGAGTTTCCCTTTCGAGACTGGTTCTCTGCCAGTTTGATATTTAGGCCTACCACTCTTGACCAAGCGAATGACTTCAAGTGACTACACTCCACTCATTGAAAAAATTCGAGACAAGTTTGGAAGATGGACAGTTAGAAACCTTTCTTTTGCGGGACGCCTACAACTAATCAACACAGTAATTCATAGCCTCACCAACTTTTGGATGTCAGCTTTCTGGTTACCGATTGCTTGTTTAAAGGAGATTGACAGCTTGTGTTCTGCTTTCCTTTGGTGTGGACCTGATCTAAACAAAAAGAAAGCCAAAGTGGTGTGGTGTCAGATCCAAAAGATGAAGGGGTTAGGTGTCAGATCATTAAAAGAAACAAATAAGGTTAGCCGCTTGAAACTTATATGGAGGATACTATCATCAAACTCTGTTTGGGTGCAATGGCTTCGGATACACATGTTATGAAAGGGCTCATTTTGGTCTATCAACCAATGATCTTGGATGAGGAAGAAGCTTCTCAAGTATAGAGACCTAGCTACAAGTGTTGTATAAAATGATGTTCAAAATGGAGAAACTATCTCATTTTGGTTCGATAACTGGTCATCACTTGGCAGGTTGATTGAGCTCACGGGATAGAGGGGTTGTATTGACGAGGGGATCACTCTTCACGCCACTATGGCTGAAGCTATGGCTCACAACATTAGGAGGCACAGGACTGACGGGAAATTGCTTTAGAAAATATACATTCTAAAGGGTTAATAGAGGCCTTAGATATTGTGTTATGGAAAGGAAAGGGAGATCAGTTCACAAAAAATTTCAGCTCAAAGACCACTTGGGAAGCTACTCAAGACATAAGACCTAAGGTTGACTGGTATAAAGGAATCTGGTTTTCACAAACCACACCTAAATACTCAGTTCTAGCTTGGTTGGCGATAAAAATCGGTTAACAACGGGCGATAGAATGCTAAGCTGGAATGTCGGAGCAGATCCATCTTGTGTATTATGTCATGAACCCCTGGAAACTAGAAATCACTTGTTTTTCACATGCAAGTATTCTGCAGAGGTTTGATCAGGGTTAATTCACAAACTTATATCTCGGAAATTCTCTACAACTTGGGAAGCTGTTATCAAACAACTTCTGGATGTATCTCTTGGAAAGGATATTTTGTTCCTGACAAGGTACACTTTCCAACTCACTCTTCATTCAATATGGATGGAAAGGAATGGTCAAAGGCATGGAAAGGTCGCAACGTCATTAGCATTTTTGGTTTGCTTCATTGACAAGCAAGTCCGAAACAAAATAAATTTTACATTTTATTCAAAAAAAAGAAAGAAAGAAGTGACATCAGCAAGTATAGGAGTTATTTCTTCACAGAGAGAACTTATATTTTCAGTCATCATATTCTCGAGCTTCTTCATAAGGGCTTCGATCAGAAGTTTGTTGGCATTGTTGCTTGACTCCTCAATGTCTAGACCCAATTACTGAGCACTTAGCTGTTTGGATGGATCGAATGTCACCACAAAAGGATGCGGAAAGTCCTTCTGATGAGACTAAGATTTTCTAGTTTGAATCACACAAAAAAGGAAAACAATGATCTATGCTTAAAATGTTTTTTGATAAAAATATAGATAAGTGTTACAGAGGATCTCGACCTCTATATAAAGAAGAGGATGACAGAAGGAGAAGAGACAAGAAGATAAAGAGAGATGAGCTTCAAGATATTCCTCGAAAACTCATACTCGGACCATGCAAATAAACACAAGTTTTCAAATTCAAAAATACAAGATAGAAAGATAAGAGATAGATAGATGGGCCACGGAAAATGATTTATAGAGACGGGCCTTGTGATGGATCAGACTAGAGATTGGCATAGATGAACATATGAGCCACAAGCCTCATTAAAAACCTTACTCGGAAAACCCATTGGGACAAAACTGAGCTAAGGGAAAAAGAGTGCTAGTGGATCATATGGCCAATCCTCTAGCCTGTGGATCATATGGCCAATGCTCTTGCCTTCTTGGACTTGTGTCTTGACCGGTGTAGCCTTGACACAATGCATACGGTCCAAGTGATCCGCTTGAGTACTCACTAGATGTAGTGATACTCGAAACTCTTGATAGAACTCCCTTGATGTCTTGAGTTCCTTGACTTCTATAATGGCTATGTTTGCTCCTTTTGCTCCATATGCATTCATCAAGCTCTTAATGTTGCCAGCTCCATGTTCTATGTCTTTAGAGCTTCTCATGATCGCATCAAAGGCAGTATCGCCGGCATTAGTTCGACATCACCAGGAATTTCCGTGGTGATTCTAAAGTTATCTAGAGCAGCCACATCAATGTGCGATGGCTCGTAGGGACTTACAACTCTATGCCCAAATCTCCATCCATATCAAAGATGATATTTCGAAGAAAGAGAAACACAGAGTATAATCGACACAAAGTGGGAAGAAGAGAGAGTTAAAACACGTATTATCTTTTTTAATGAAACAAGCAGCAGTTATAAATTCATTAGAGGAGATGTGGGGTTTATAAACTCATCATGACTTCAACCTTGTTGATCGCACATATCTCTCCTCCCTTAGATCTAAGCCATTCAACTACGAGTCAGGCATGCCATGTATAGCATTTTCGCCACAACACTTTGCTCGTGGAATTAAGGCAACTTTGTCTTATGTTAGAACCGTTCGATTCCATTAATCTCGACCACATATTTTAAATAAGGATAACTGCAATGCTCTTGTATGAAAGTTGTTGAAATCTTTTCACATCCCTGAATCTCAACTGTGAGATACGAACCAATCCAACGAACCAGAAATGGGAGCTCGAAAAATCCTCGAGAAACGAGATTCGAGTTAATCTAAAATATATTCCATCTCTTGAAATCTGCATTCGGTATTCGAGATATTGGGGGTTATTGTTGGACCTAGGCTTCGCCCTAGTGTCCAATTTTCGACATGTCCCAATTGATGTTGGGCCTGGAGAGGAGTACAAGCCCAATAATCATGATAAAGATAAAGGCCCAGTTAATTAGGCCTTATTTATTGGTCCGCCTAGAAGTCTGTTGCGAAATGACCTCCAGCGGGACGTCAAGTAAGATTAAGTCAAATAAGTGTTGACCAAAATGGAAGATATTTCAAAAAGAGTTACACCAAATTAAGGGACGAGATTTAAGGATCAGGTTGGAGTCAAAAGCCCTATTTAAGGCAGGCGAAGGCGAAAAGGGAGATAATCTTGTTTTAACCCTACAACCGATACTACGACCTCTCGCCAAGAGCTCCCACTTTGTTTATAGTTCAATATCTCTTTTGTATTTCTGATTAAATATCAATAACATCCCTTTTGATTCATTCAACTATAAAGGATCTTTGCTTTCAGAGAATCTAGCCCTCTTGATTATTCTTAACGCGCCTAAATTACTAATTGTGAGTTTTAGCACCCATAGACACTTTGGATTGGTTTTGGATCATAATTCTTGTTCTTTGCATCCAGATGATTCCTCTATTTTCGTATCTCACTCCAAAACCTATAAAACAAGAAATATATGCAAACTTGCACCTAAAGACCTAAATATGCAATGCAAACGCAAGATACTTATGCAAAATAGATGCCTAAAACACTTAAAAAGATAATATATCAATGACCCAGATAAGAGCTTCTAATTCGGCGTGCAAAAGGAAGAGGCACCAACGAGTGTTACATGCCTCCATTATTGTTCTCTCCATGTTGTCTTGAAAGTAGAAACAACCTAATTCAGAAAAATTGTCTGTCACTTTCCATGAACAATCTACAAGACAATGAAATCTTCTAAATACTAAAATATGAGAATTTGGTGTAACCATCCTGAGAGATATGATTAAGCTCATTATATTGTTGTAACTTGTGCTGACTTTCAAGCGAAAGTTTTTTTTTCTGCTAATTTTAAGGTTTCTTGTGGATTTCTATCAACATTTTTTTCTGCTAATCTTTCATTTCATTTGATGTAAGTAATTGGCTCTGATATATTCTTAGTCTAAATGCGGATGGTATTTTTTATAATGCACATACATGCTGGTGGACTATTCCTAAAGAGTATGATTTATTTCTCATCTTCCGCTCTATACCAAGCACACTGTATATCATAATTTATTTCTTTTTTAAAAAAAAAATTGAATTAATCGATAGTTAACCCGTTATAATTTGCCATAAAATAACGTAATTTAGGATATATTTTAATTTCTATAAATGAGTTTGTAGTGGGCGGATGTTTGTTTCAACCGTGATAGTTAATTAACTATAATTTTAATAAATGTAGGCATGCCCACTCACAAATGTTCTTTATCACTACAAACTTTTTTTTTGTCCTCCGAAATTAAATGTTGAGTCATAAACATAGCCACGAGGGTTATGTTTTAAATTATTAGTACTACTAATTTTTGTAAAGAATAGTTGTCATTATTGAGAAGCAAGTACCCGCGTTTGCATATGAGAGCAAAAAGCCTAATCTGGTTGTCGAGAATCCATAAGATTCTTGACGCACGTACGTATGAGTCATAAACATAGCCACGATGGTTATGTTTTAAATTATTAGTACTACTAATTTTTCTAAATAATAGTTGTCCTTATTGGGAAGCAAGTACCCGCGTTTGCATATGAGACCAAAAAGCCTAATCTGGTTGTTGAGAAACCATAAGATTTTTGACGCACGTACGTACGACTTTTCCTTAACTTTTCTGTATTCACTTAATTTTTAACTAAGTTTGTTCTGTTCCAGAAGAAATATTATTCTAATGTACATCAAGATTTGGTTTCAATTTTAATTATCCGTTAACAATATTTTTATTAATCAGATACAAGATTCCTTTTCGAGTCTTTTATTTATGCAAAAATCCAAAACTAAAAAATGATTAATTGCTTTAAATGCATGAAAACGATCTACACGCGTTTATTGGTGAAAACAATCTACATCTAGTAAGCAAAATCGGATGTTTTGGTCTTATTGGTGAATACAACCGTCTGTTGCTTGTATTTCCGTGGGTATACAGGATGTAAAAGATTTTATAGCTGACATTGTCTTAGAAATCAAGATTGCTCGCATCATTTAATTCAATCATTTAATTGCTATCCTCATTCTTACATGAGGAAAAATATTTATTTTTTACGCAGATTCATTATATGTTGCTGAGGTACAAGTTATAGGTAAATAAATTAATCTTCACAAATGTAATAAGAAAATTAAAAAACATTATTTGCAAAAATGATGACATGGAAATCATAAGACTAATGATTTTTTTTATTTGGTTTTGATAACTTCAAAATATGGATCTAACATTTAATCTACGTCGATTTCGAATCAGTCTCTAGTATATTATCTTTAAAAGTATCCTTCTCCCAAAAAAAAATAAACTAGAGGTATAATGGAACCAACACTACAAGAACTACTAATCGACCACATTTTGGTAGACTAGTGAAAATTAATTTTGAATCAGTTTAAATAAGAAAATTTAATAAAAAACCCTTTAACTTTGGCTACATTTATTTTAAAACTTTTAACTATTGTCATAGTAAAAAATCAGTTTAACTATAAATCGTCAATAGATTTGACCCTCCATATACAGTTTGTTGCTGTTTATGTTTTGTTAAGCTTTGATTGTGAGTTTTTATGCTTGATTTGGTGTTGTGATTTTCATGGGTTCTTGGTGGATTCCATGGGTCATTGTGGAGCTTTAGTAGGTGTTTGCTAAGCTTGTAGTTGTTAGAGAAGCATAGTTTTTTGCTTGTTCTGCCTTGTTAAGCCTTGAATTGTGTTCTTGTGCTTGATTTGTAAAGTGTGTTTGTTGTGGTTTCTTGGTGATTCCATGACTTGTGGGAGTGTTTTCCTTGTTGTTTGATGTGTGTTTGTGAAGCAGACTTATGTGTTTGTGAAGCAGACTTATGTGTTTCTGAAGCAGACTTGAGTAGACTTGTGTGTTTGTGAAGCAGACTTGAGTAGACTTGAGTTTTGTGAAGCAGACTTGTGTGTTTGTGAAGCAGTCTTGAGCAGACTTAAGTTTTGTGAAGCAGACTTGAGCAGACTTGAGTTTTGTGAAGCAGACTTGAGTAGACTTGAGTTTAGTGAAGCAGACTTTTGTGTTGTGAAGCAGACTTGAGCAGACTTGAGTTTTGTGAAGTAGACTTGTGTGTTTGTGAAACAGACTTGAGCAGACATGAGTTTTTTGAAGCAGACTTGTGTTTTTAGCATTTCTTGAGGTTTGGAATTGCTAGGTGGTTAGTCATGGTTGTGTTTGATTAGCTTTTCATGAGTTTTGCATGGTTAGCTGATTGTTTGAAGTAATATGTAGTTTTATTATTTCATGTTGTTGTGGTTGTTTGATTGCGTGGTGCTTTCATATAACCTGTTGTTGGGAGGATCAATCTAACTCAGTGTTTGGTTTACCAAATATTGATACATCACTTTTGTCGATACAGGTACAGATAAAGCGTGATCGTGGAATCGAGGCGGTGCAGAGGGGATAATTAGGACTCTGTAGTTTTGCAGTTTTTGTAGCTTTTGTAGGATTGCTAGAACCAGTAGAACTATTGATCTTCGTGGTTGGGTGTGTAAATTGAATGATATCGTTGTTTTTGTAATTGCTCGGAGAATATTAAATGTATGGGTGCTTAGTTTTGAGTAATTGATTATGTAAAAAAAAAAATAAAGTACGGTCATCACATTTTTGTATCAGAGCCAATACGGTTCTAGGATACCTTGTGTGTTGGTTAGGGTCATAGAATTATCCTCTTCGAGACTTTTGGGATTCCACAGTGAGTTATCTTTATTGTGATGATTGTGTTTTAGCATTCTTAGTCCCTGTTCTTTGATGTACAGATGGCTAGAGGGCGTGGTGAAGGTCGTGGCCGTGGTAGAGGTCATGGTCGTGTTGTGGAGGAGCGGGTCGATGAGCCGCATGTGACTCAGGTTGAGTCTGAGGGTATGGCCGGTGTGAGTACCGGTGTGGTTTGTATTCTAGCGGGTGCTGCGGAGTATAGCAGCAGATGCTGCGGGTTTAGAAGCGGGTGATGCTCAGGCCCGAGATGATCATCTTGCTGATCTCTTGACATTGTTATGTGAACGGTTACCAGAGAGGGTACCAGCTCAGACTCCTATGGTACAGCCAGTGGTTGTTGAGGTTCAGCCTCAGGTTGCTGCTGCGGTTGCTGAGGAGCTCCCATCCTACCTCATGATGATGGAGTAGATGCAGAGGATAGGCACGGGGTTTTCCCCTGGAGGTACTAATCCTGAGAACGCTGATGCGTGGTTGAGGAGGGTAGAGAGAAATTTCCTCTCGAGTAGGTGTCCTACGGTATACCAAGTGGACATTGCGGTCCATTATCTGGAAGGTGATGCGCATCTCTGGTAAAGGGGTCTGGCAGTCCGGAGAGTTCAGGCCGAAATAGCTTTGGTGGATTTTGTGGAAGAGTTTAACTCCAAGTATTTCCCATAGGAGGCTTTTAACCGGTTAGAGTCGAGGCTTGCGAGATTGACTTAGGGGGATCGGTTGGTACGCGAGTATGAGGTAGAGTTCAACCGGCTCGGGTTTTATTTTAAACGGGTGGTTGAGAGTGAGTATGATGAGATCCTAACCAGCAGCCGACTTGAGGAAGCTAAGGAAATAGAGGAGCAGCTCGAACCAGAGCTTAAGGGAGCTAAGGAGATGGAGGAGCAGCTTGAACCAGAGCTTAAGGAAGCTAAAGGAGAAGCCACAAAGCAACATGGACTTGAGGAAGCCAACGACAAAGATCTACATGTGCCCCTTGGTCCGATGACTCGATCCAAGCAAGCAAGATTCCATCAAGCATTCTACACTCTCTTACACCATATCCAGGGCCGACTTGAGTTTGCTAATCCAGTCACCTTGATTGTGATTCACGCCGCTTAAGCATTCATCAAGAGAGGTGTGTGGACTTGTACTCTTTTTCCCTCCTCTTGGTTTTATCCCAATGGGTTTTCCAAGAGAGGTTTTTAATGAGGCCAGCCCACACACTCTTTATCATTTCCTCTTGATGAAACCAAGCCCACTCCATTCACTCAATATTCTCGCCAAAATGAAGCTGAAGAGTTACTTGTTTTTAATCTTTGTACACTTAATGATCAGCTTTGATTCATTAAGTCTTTTCTATTTCCTATGCATTTTAGTTCTAAGTATCTGAACCCTATAAGTACTTGTATTCTCTTTCTCTTCAGATTTATCAAACCTTTCTTATTCTCAATCTCTTTGAAACTGTTTGATCATGTTTGTTTAGTGTATTCGGACATATCCTTGCACTACAAACACCCCTGATAGTCTAAGAGTGATTCCGCAACTCTTAGAAGTTTCATTCAATCCATTTTCGTGGTCACTCATCCATTTGGACCGATCCACTCCACTTCTCACCCGCCATTCATCATCAAACCGGTTCATCGGAGGCTTTTCTTGCTTCAAAGACTTCACCTATCATTTGGAGGACATTCAGGGACGTGATCCTCCCCCAGGATCACATCAAGTGGTATCAGAGCAGACTCCATCTCAGGTTGTGTCTTTTCAAAATCGATTATACCCTTTCATATTCTTCATAACCTTTGAATCGATTTATCTGTTGATTGTCGGAATTTTCATAAATCTTTGGTAATAGATAAAATCGTGAAATCAGTTTTCAAAGAACATATTATGAGTCTTGTTTATGTGAAAATTGATTTCGGAATTTTTGGACACGATTTGATATTTTAATCTGACCGATCATCTTCAAGTGATTTTGAAAAGAGAATTTCTGCGACTTTTCAGTGTTTTAATTTTCATAAATCCGTTTTAATTGATAAAATAGTGAGATCGGTTGGATTTGTCTTTAAAACGAGTCAGGTATTTTAGAAAATTGTTTCTAGAATTTTTGAACGTGTTTGGATATTTTATTCGAATCGATCAAACCAAACTGTCTCTTGGATTCCAAGCAAGCTTATCTTGTATTGTTGTTGTGTTATCTGTTGGGCATTTTACTTGTTATTTTGTTTCAATCTGATCAGGTACCATGGCAGAAAGCAGCAATGGTGAAGAAGAATCCGCAAACTCCAACAAGCAACTTCTTGACTCCTTTAAGGCAATGATGAACGAGAGTATAGCAACCATGAGGGCAGAGATGAGAGCTGAATTTGACAGATCCATCAACGACCGATTTAGGAGGCAATCACAACCTTCTGAGGCTGAGCAGTACTATAGTCACTCCTCTAGAACACACCATTCAAGGAGAAGATGGCCAAGAGAGGAACAACCCCTTAGGATCAATCAAACTCAAACCCGAGATCCTTTAGCCGGCCTAAAAATCGAGATTCCATCTTTCCATGGAACCAATAATCCGGAAGAATATCTAGAGTGGGAGAAAAAGATTGAGATCATCTTTGACTGCAGAGAATTCACTCAAGACCACATGGTTCGGATAGCTCCAACCGCATTCAAGGATTATGCCTTAAGTTGGTGGGATCAGCTAGTAACTTCAAGGAGAAGGGTTGGAGATCTTCCTATTGAAACTTGGAATCAAATGAAGATTATTATGAGGAAGAGGTTTATACCTAGTCATTATCATAGAGAGTTGCATCTAAGGCTGAGGAATCTATCTCAAGGAAGTAAGTCCGTGGAAGAATACTACAAGGAGATGGAAACCTTGTTGCTTAGAGCTGATATCCGAGAAGATGGTGAAGCTACTATGGCCAGATTTATGGGCGGCCTTAATAGAGAAATTATGGATCGGCTGGAAGTACACCATTATGTGGAAATGGAAGAGCTTCTGCATAAAGCTAACATGTTTGAGAAACAGCTTAAGAGAAGGAACCCTAGACCCGGTTATGTTTCCACAAGAGTCAGCCAAACCCGAGACGACAAACCTATCAAGGACCACCAGCCAATTTCCAAGCCTAGGACAGAAGAGCCACGTCTTAAGGGCATTGATAAGGGTTCAAGCACCAAGACCAGGGAAATACAATGCTTCAAATGTAAGGGTTTTGGTCATTATTCGAACGCCTGCTCCAATAAACGAACCATAGTCATTCGAGCCAATGGAGAGCTAGAATCGGAAGAAGAACATTCCGAAGCTGAGTCTATGGAAGAGCATGTTGCAATGCCAACGGTAGGACAACTCTTAGTCACAAGGAGGACTTTGAATCTGCATGCTACATTCGAGAAAAATGAGCAACGGGAGAATCTATTCCATACTCGATGTCTAGTAAAAGAAAAGGTTTGTAGCTTAGTGATCGATGGAGGAAGTTGCACTAACGTCGCGAGTGAGTCCATGGTGGAAAAACTTGGGCTAACGGTCATTAAGAGAGCTAAGCCCTACAAACTACAATGGCTTAATGATGAGGGAGAGTTGGAAGTTAAGCATCAAGTCTTAGTTCCTTTGTCTATCGGAAAATATGAAGATGAAGTCCTATGTGATATCTTGCCGATGGATGCTGGGCATATACTTCTTGGAAGACCTTGGCAATCTGATCGTAAAGTCATGCATGATGGATTCACCAACCGATATACCTTTGAGTTCAAAGGCAAGAGGAACATTCTCGTACTGTTAACACCGCAAGAGGTTCATGTAGACCAGATCGCTTTGAAGAAAAACAAGATCACTTCCGAATCCAAGCGCAAACAACCGACCAATCTTATGATCAAGCCTCAACAAGGAAGTTATCCGCCATCCCTACTGTTTGTGTTTAAAGAATGTCTTAAAACTAACCAAACGGTGCAGGAAATCCCTAGCAAAATTCAGTTTCTTTTACAGGAGTTTCAAGACGTTTTCCCGGAAGAACCTCCACAAGGTCTACCGCCAATCCGTGGCATTGAACACCAGATCGATTTCACCCCTGGAGCTTCTCTTCCCAACAAACCCGCCTACAGAACCAATCCTCTAGAGACTAAGGAGCTTCAACAGCAAGTCACCGAGCTCATGGAGAAAGGACATATCCGAGAGAGTATGAGCCCATGTGCCGTGCCCGTTTTGCTCGTCCCTAAGAAAGATGGAAGCTGGAGGATGTGTGTCGATTGCCGTGCGATCAACAATATCACTGTAAAGTATCGACATCCTATACCTAGATTAGATGATATGCTTGATGAATTGCATGGTTCTAGCATTTTTTCTAAGGTAGATCTTAAAAGCGGATATCATCAAATTAGGATGAAAGAAGGGGATGAATGGAAAACCGCATTTAAAACTAAACATGGTCTATATGAATGGTTAGTCATGCCTTTTGGATTAACCAACGCACCTAGTACTTTCATGAGACTAATGAATCATGTTCTTAGAGAATTCATAGGTCATTTTGTGGTTGTATATTTCGACGATATCCTAATCTATAGCCGTAGCTTGGA
>CM051390.1:6568943-6618943 GCA_028015245.1 Cardamine occulta
TGATCATGTGGAGCATCTTAGAAAAGTTTTGGAAGTACTTAGGAAAGAAACCTTGTATGCTAATCTTAAGAAATGTACCTTTGGAACAGATAACCTTGTCTTCTTAGGTTTTGTTGTGAGTACAGATGGCATTAAGGTTGATGAGGAAAAGATCCAAGCGATCAAAGAATGGCCGAGTCCTAGAAATGTCGGCGAAGTGAGAAGCTTTCATGGCCTTGCCGGGTTTTATCGGAGATTCGTCAAAGACTTTAGCACTCTAGCAGCTCCACTCACTGAAGTTATCAAAAAGAATGTTGGGTTTAAGTGGGAGCAAGCTCAAGAAGATGCTTTCCAAGCTTTGAAAGACAAGCTCACACACTCTCCGGTGCTATCTCTTCCTAACTTTGATAAAATATTTGAAATTGAATGTGATGCCTCAGGATTTGGTATTGGTGCTGTACTTATGCAGGACATGAAGCCCGTAGCCTACTTTAGTGAAAAACTTGGAGGATCCATGCTCAATTACCCCACTTACGATAAAGAGCTCTATGCGCTTGTTCGTGCCTTGCAAACATGGCAACATTATCTTTGGCCCAAGGAATTTGTTATCCACATGGATCATGAGTCTCTAAAGCATCTCAAAGGACAACAAAAGCTGAATAGAAGACACGCAAGGTGGGTGGAATTCATTGAAACTTTCCCGTATGTGATCAAATACAAGAAAGGTAAAGAGAATGTAGTAGCCGATGCTCTTTCTCGGAGGTATGTTCTCTTGAACTCTTTAGAAGTTAAGCTACTAGGATTCGAGCATATCAAGACTTTATATGCTTCTGATCCTGATTTTAAGGACATCTATGCTTCTTGTGAGAAGTTCGGTAGCGGCAAATATTTTCAATGTGACGGCTTTCTCTTTTATGAAAATAGATTGTGTGTACCTAACTCCTCTTTAAGAGATGTGTTTGTGAAGGAAGCTCACGAGGTGGTCTCATGGGCCATTTTGGGCGTAGCTAAGACCTTGAGTGTGATGCAAGCACATTTCTTTTTGGCCACACATGCGGAGAGTGTATGAGAAAGCTTGTGAAAGATGTACAACTTGCAAACAAGCTAAGTCTAAAATCCAGTCTCACGGTTTGTATACCCCTTTACCCATTCCTTTGCATCCGTGGCATGACATCTCTATGGATTTTATTGTTGGATTACCTAGGACTAAGACCGGAAAGGACTCTGTTTTTGTGGTAGTAGATAGGTTCTCGAAAATGGCACACTTTATCCCTTGTCATAAAACTGATGATGCAATGAATATAGCGGATTGTTCTTTAGGGAAATTGTTAGGTTGCATGGTATGCCTAGGACCATTGTATCGGATAGAGACACTAAGTTCCTTAGCTATTTTTGGAAAACGCTTTGGTCTAAGTTAGGAACTAAGCTTTGTTTCTCTACGACTTGTCACCCACAATCTGATGGTCAAACCGAAGTAGTTAATAGGACTTTATCTACTTTGTTGCGTGCATTGATTAAAAAGAATCTAAAGACTTGGGAAGAATGTTTACCTCATGTAGAGTTTGCTTATAACTATGCTAGGCATTCTGCATCTAAGTTTTCTCCATTTGAAATTGTCTATGGTTTTAATCCTATATCACCTTTGGATCTAATGCCTTTACCTGTGAGTGAAAGAGTTAGCTTAGATGGAAGAAAGAAAGCAGAACTTGTCAAGCAGATTCATGAGAAAGCTCGGATCAATTTGGAGAGCAAGACCAAACTCTATGCCAAGTATGCTAACAAAGGTCGAAAGGAAAAGATTTTCGAAGAAGGCGATTTGGTTTGGATACATTTGAGAAAGGAAAGACTTCCCAACGAAAGAAAGTCCAAGCTGATGCCCCGAATCGACGGTCCTTTCAAAGTCATCAAGAAACTTAACGACAATGCCTACCAGCTGGACCTCCAAGGTAAGTACAACGTAAGTTCAAGCTTCAACATAACTGATCTGGTTCTTTTTTGCGCAGATGAAACGGATTTGAGGTCAAATCCTTTTCAAGTGGGAGAGGATGATGAGATCCTAACCAGCAGCCGACTTGAGGAAGCTAAGGAAATAGAGGAGCAGCTCGAACCAGAGCTTAAGGGAGCTAAGGAGATGGAGGAGCAGCTTGAACCAGAGCTTAAGGAAGCTAAAGGAGAAGCCACAAAGCAACATGGACTTGAGGAAGCCAACGACAAAGATCTACATGTGCCCCTTGGTCCGATGACTCGATCCAAGCAAGCAAGATTCCATCAAGCATTCTACACTCTCTTACACCATATCCAGGGCCGACTTGAGTTTGCTAATCCAGTCACCTTGATTGTGATTCACGCCGCTAAGCATTCATCAAGAGAGGTGTGTGGACTTGTACTCTTTTTCCTCCTCTTGGTTTTATCCCAATGGGTTTTCCAAGAGAGGTTTTTAATGAGGCCAGCCCACACACTCTTTATCATTTCCTCTTGATGAAACCAAGCCCACTCCATTCACTCAATATTCTCGCCAAAATGAAGCTGAAGAGTTACTTGTTTTTAATCTTTGTACACTTAATGATCAGCTTTGATTCATTAAGTCTTTTCTGTTTCCTATGCATTTTAGTTCTAAGTATCTGAACCCTATAAGTACTTGTATTCTCTTTCTCTTCAGATTTATCAAACCTTTCTTATTCTCAATCTCTTTGAAACTGTTTGATCATGTTTGTTTAGTGTATTCGGACATATCCTTGCACTACAAACACCCCTGATAGTCTAAGAGTGATTCCGCAACTCTTAGAAGTTTCATTCAATCCATTTTCGTGGTCACTCATCCATTTGGACCGATCCACTCCACTTCTCACCCGCCATTCATCATCAAACCGGTTCATCGGAGGCTTTTCTTGCTTCAAAGACTTCACCTATCATTTGGAGGACATTCAGGGACGTGATCCTCCCCCAGGATCACATCAGAGTAGGCCCGGGTGGTTGAGAGTGAGTAGGCAGAGTGAGGCTACAGTGATGCAGCCCGCTAGGTAATGGCAGCAGCGTCTCGAGTGTATTCCATTGTCGAGTCCAGAGAGCAGAGTTCCAGGCCAATCACAGGTATTTCTTAGATTTATCTAAGTTTAATTATGTGTTGGAGAATTTTGTTGCTTGTGTGGGTGTTAAGGTTCTCGGCACATATATATGTACAGGGACCTTGTATGTTGGGGGTGTTAAGTTTCATGTATTGTTTGACACGGGAGCATCGCATAGCTTCGTCACTCTGGAATATGCTGAGAAGGCTAATGTTCGAAGCGAGCCCGGTGTGAGTTTAGATTTCATGGAGGTTGCCGGAGGGAAGCTTCTGATGATTCACGGTCGGGTTAGAGACGTTGATGTTCAAGTAGCAGAAGAATCTATGCCTACCGATTTGACTATCAGCTTTGTGGAGTTGTACAATGTCATTTTCGGCATGAATTGGCCCGGGAAGTTCAGAGCACATCTGGATTGTCGCTGAGGGCGTGTCGAGTTTAACAGAGGCAAGGGGAGGTTAGTGTATCAGGGTGTGAGACTGACTTCCGGGAGTCTCGTGATCTCGGTTATGTAAGTCGAGCGTATAATCGAGAGGGGTTATGAAGGGTATTTAGCTACCATTTCTTTGCCGGAGGCCGTTGGAGAGGATAAAGTTCAGAATATTGGAGTGGTTCGGGAGTTCCAGGATGTGTTCCAGTCATTGCAAGGGTTACCCCCATCTAGGTCGGATCCTTTCACGATTGAGTTGGAACCGGGGACGACACTGATATCCAAGGCTCCTTATAGGATGGCTCCTTATAGGATGGCTCCTTATAGGATAGCTCCTTATAGGATGGCTCCTTATAGGATGGCTCTAGCAGAGATGGCAGAGCTGAAGAAGCAGCTGGAGGAGTTGCTGAGTAAGGGATTTATTCGCCCGAGTACTTCACCATGGGGAGCACCGGTGTTGTTTGTGAAGAAGAAGGATAAGAGTTTTCGGTTGTGCATTGACTACTAGAGACTTAACTGAATCACAGTGAAGAACAAGTATCCTCGTTCTCGGATCCATAAGTTGTTGGATCAGTTGAGGGGGGCTACTTGGTTCTCCAAGATTGACTTGGCATCGGGATATCATCAGATTCTGATCAATGAGGTAGATATCCGGAAGATGGCTTTTAGGTCTCGTTATGGCCACTACGAGTTTGTGGTGATGCCATTTGGGTTGAAAAATGCACAAGCTGCATTTATGAAATTGATGAACAGCATTTTCCAAATGTATCTGGATGAGTTTGTGATCATCTTTTTCAATTATATCTTGGTGTATTCAAAGAGCCCTGAGAAGCATGAGATGCATCTGCGTGTGGTTCTTGCGAAGCTGCAAGAACAGAAGTTGTTTGCAAAGTTAAGCAAGTGTAACTTCTGGAAGCGGGAGATTGGTTTTTCTGGGTCACATTATCTCTGTGGAAAGGGTTTCGATGGATCTAGAGAAGGTTCGGACCATTAGTACTTGGCCGAGGCCGAGGAATGCCATGGAGATTAGGAGTTTTCTCCGGTTGGCAGGTTATTATCGGTGGTTTATTAAGGGTTTTGTGAGTTTGGCTAAGTCTATGACGAAGATGACGGAAAAGAATGTTCTTTTCATGTGGTCCTAAGAGGCTAAAATACATTTTCACTCAGTCTGAGTTAAATTTGAGGCAGAGACGATGGATTGAGCTAGTGGCCGATTATGATCTGGAGATAGCTTACCATCCTGGTAAGACTAATCTGGTTGCGGATGCATTGAGTCGGACGCGTGTGGCTTTGGCCCGGAAGCTTGAGGTTGAGTCTTTGCTGAGCTAGATTAGCAGATTGCATTTGTGTGTTGTATCTCACAAACCTTTGGGTTTAGAGGCAGCTAATCAGAAGGATCTTTTGAGCAGAGTTCGGCTGGTTCAGGAAAAAGATAAGGGTTTGGGTAAGGCTTCGAGAGAAGCGGGTTCTGAGTATCAGGTATCTACAAATGGCACTATCCTTGTGAGTGGGAGGGTATGCGTACTTTTGGACAAGGATTTGAGGTGAGAGATCCTGAGTGAAGCTCATGCGAGTATGTTCTCGATTTATCCAGGAGCGACTAAGATGTATTGGGATCTTAAGCGGTATTATCATTGGGTCGGGATGAAGAAGGATGTTGCTAACTGGGTTGCAGCGTGCAACGTTTGCTAGTTTGTGAAGACAGAGCACCTGGTCCCGAGTGGTTTGTAGCAGAGTTTACCCATTCCAGGATTCTAAGTTCACATTTGAGTTCTGGAATGCGTTTGAGGTGGAGATGGGCACGAGGGTGCAGATGAGTACGGCTTATCATCCTCAGACAGATAGGCAGTCCGAGAGGACCATCCAGACTCTGGAGGATTTGTCATTGGGTTGATCACTTAAGCTTGGTAGAGTTTGCGTATAACAATAGCTACCAGGCGAGTATTGGGATGGCTCCATACGAGGCTCTGTATGGGAGGCCATGTCGTACACCTTTGTGTTGGACTCAAACTGGGGAAGGGGGAGAGGAGCACATTGGGTGCAAATTTTGTCTTCATGAATATTTGTGTTTGCCAAGACAAGGGTTTTATCTGGTCTTAATGATGTTTCGATTTTGGTCTTCATAAACCTCAATCTTTTTTGCTCTTATTGAATCATATTGTTTCAAACATAAGAATCACCAACAAAATCTTTCATGCTAATACAATCCTCGTAAGTAAAATCGTACAATAAATCAGCCATAACTTGTACAATAAATCAGCTATACCTTAAATAATAAAATCTTAAATCAGCTATAACTTGTACAATAAATCATCCATACCTTAAAGAATAAAACCTTAAATCAGCCATAACTTTTATAATAAATCAGTCATACCTTAAACAAGAAAATCATTCATGCTAATATAACCTTCATAAGTCAAATCATACATCATATGAGTTTCACGAACCCAACAATGATCAAATATCCAACGATAAGAAGAATCATCATTTTCTTCATATTTGTTTTGGCTTCAGTCAAAAAACATTCTACTTTCGTGAAAGACCTCTTTCTCGACCTTCATTAGCACCTTATCAAACACATTAGCACCTAAATCGGCCATGACTTAATCATAAATCGGCCATGACGGAATCATAAATCAGACGTGGTTGAATTATAAATCGGCCATGACTGAATCATAAATCGGCCATGATTGAATCATAAATCAGCCATGGCTGAATCATAAATCGGCCATGACTGAATCATAAATCGGCTATGACTGAATAAAATCAACATTCATATTATAACCGAAATCCAAATCTACGACGAAATCAAACACATAAACTGGGAAAACATGAAGATCTAAAACAAAATCAGACACTATATGAGGCTAAAATTCATGATTATAACCTAAATTTAGATCTAAAACAAAATCATACACTGAAGGGAAGAAAAACAAGGAAATAAACTGCTAAGAACACTCCCTAAAACTCCATAGTGAAAGGATATGAAAAAAGCTCAACCCAAAAGAGACTGAAGGGAAAAAAACAAGGAAATAAACTTCTTACTGTACTCAGATCTAGAAATTTATTTTGAAACCTTTAGCAATTGTGGACGAACCACACCGTTTTCTAACAGATCCGGAGCTTCTAGCCTCAAAAACCAACATCCAAACCAGATCTGAAACTCTCAACAGCAACATCTCCATTTTTGCTCTTTTCATCTCAATAGGTTACAACAAACCGCAAATAAGGAAACTAAAACAAAAAACTGAAGCAAAAAAGGTGACCGGTGTTAGCCCTAAAGGAGCCGCCGAACACCAGCCACCAACCACCGGAACAGGAAGGTGAAGAACGGGGAAACAAAAAGGAGAGAAGAGAGAGAAATTGCCGAAAGAGAGAGAAAATTTGGGGAAAAAGTGTTTTTGCCTCTTAAAGGTTTTTTTTTATTAATCTCAATTCTGATTTAAAATAAATTAAAATGGCATAATCATTAATTACTGTTTTAAATTTCTTTTAATGGACATTTCCTTAATCTGTTTGTTATTTAAGTAATTTCTATAAGATGTGAGCTATGATGGTTATTTGAGCAATTGTCTCTTCAATTAATGTTAAACAATCTCTTATCATCATAACGATGCAGAAAGATCTAAAATTCCCTACATGCATCACTCATAGACTTATTATAACCCTAGCCTACACAAGGCATATTAGGTTCAGCTACCCTTGTGGTAGCGCCACCCTTGTGATAGCCATATGAACCTCATGATGTCGAGGCTGGCCCTCATAGCTCAATCATTCCCATTTCTGGCTCATCAGTTGTTTTTTACCTCAAGATAATGTCAACCTATCACAGTCAACATTTTGGGAGACTTTTCTCTAATACATACATCCTCATACTTAACATCCTCATATATCATTAATCATATGCATAATTCATCGTATCGTCATATCATATGTCATGTTATCACATATATTCATACCATAATAACAAGCATATTATCATCCTATCGTATCATGCTAAGAAGGTTGCTAAAAGGACCCGTCCTGAACTCCTCATGTCCAAGACATTCCCGTTGATACTTAGTCCATTTTTATGATATGTTCCTTAGTCAAAATTCATTCGAGGTTTATTCAGTAATTCATTAGTTAGAGTAAATGTGGAACATGTAGAGTTAAGAAGAAATTGGATACTTTATTTACATAACAAAAACATTTGATACAACTTATGAGTTTGCATTTAAGCGATTACAAGTGCTCGATTCTGCCTACCCGGGCCATAAGTACCCATCTTTTCAGCCATGAATCCCGTGCCTAAGCCAATTCCTTGCCATGATCAACTTCTTTTCTTCAAAGCTAAACATGGGTAAGTATTAGGTATTCACTAAGTGATATCTGATTGAATGCACATGCAATGAATGAACATTTAAACATGTTTTGACCCAAATTCCCCATAAGCCCTTAGTCCTTAGACTTTCTGGCAAGATACGAGTCCGAGCAAAAACACACATACACGCAGATCAAATTGCATGTTTGACTTGTTACTTCCTTGAACCGCTGATTCTTCACCTCGGCATCGTTCCTTCTCCGATACTCGGTACTGAAAACATACTTTTCTTAGTATTTTCTCTCGAAGATGTTTTTCAGGAGTCTCTGTGTTTTCCTTTGCGTTTTTTGTTTTTTTGTGTGTGTTCAAAACGAGTCTAGGATGTATTATTTTTAAGGATCCGAAGAAATAACCGCCTCATGACTTCAAGTGTTTGGACATGTTCCCAACATGACTTCAAGTGGTTGGACTGTTCATTTGGATTTTCCATCCATTTGAGGGTTATAAGCCGTGCTCATGTTCACATTCATACCCAAATTCTTTTGGAAAACTTTCCAAAAACTGTGAAATGAACCTAGTATCCCGATCCAATATGATACTCATTGGAACTCCATGCAGTTGGACTATTTTCTCCACATATCTTTTTTATATCTCTTCGGGTCCATCCCTTTCCGAGATATGAAATGAAGGGTTTAATTGGTCACTCTATCCACCACGACCCAAACCGCATTGTGCTTTAATCTTCCCATGGGCAATCGAGTCACGAAGTCCATCACAACATGACCACATTCCAACTCAGGCATGGGTAAATTTTGTAATAATCCACTTGGAACTTGATGTTCCACCTTAACAAGTTGGCAAACTTGAACTTGGACTCCCATTCCGCCTTGTATTTCTTCATTCCAACCCATTGATAAAACCATTTCTTAGCACGATACATTTTGTTTAACCCGGGATGGATTGATAATTTAGACTGGTGCGCCTCCTTAAGGAGTTCTTCCCTTAATTGACGCTTATTCAGAACACACACCCGTCCCTTGACCATGATTGTACCATTGTTTGAAATCTGGTACAAATTTACTATATAAAACGACCTTTTAAGTTGGATAATTGATAGTCTAAAATTGGGTTTTATGGAATTAAAAAGGTCTTGTTTCGATTTTTTTCTCTAAGAGACCAATTTTGAATCATGAAAGACAACCAAAAAGGTGCAAATTCTTTTTAATTGATTTCGTTTTGGCTGTTTTTCAATATTAGTCACTTCCAATGCATTTCAGCAATATAACCAACCTATTTTATTTTTAGTCTTTTCTCCATTTATAAATAAGTATCATTTTAGGATTGATTTTTTATTTTACATTAAGTATCATTTTAGATTTTTAAGGCAAATATTTGATAAAAAAGTCAAGTTTTATCATTATTGTATTAATGTATTGACCAATAAAAAAATTTATATATTATATTGGTGATGGATTAAACAAAATATATTTATTTTTTCTTATTACTACGTAGAGAAAATATATATATATATATATATATATTTTCTACAAATAAATTCTCTAGGTAGTAAATTTTTTTTCATTTTATCCTCTGTTGATACATATATTATACTATCTTTCAAGTAGATACAAATAAATTCTCGAAACATATATTATACTGTCTTTTAAGTTGGATTAATGATAGTCTAAAATTGGGGTTTACGGAATTCAAAAGGTCTTGTTTCGATTTTTTTCTCTAAGAGACCAATTTTGAATCATGAAAGACAACCAAAAATGTGCATATTTTTTTAATTGATTTCATTTTGGCTGTTTTTCAATCTTAGTCACTCCCAATGTATTTCAGCAATATAACCCCACCTGTTTTATTTTCAGTATTTTCTCCATTTATAAATAAGTGTCGTTTTAGGATTGATTTTTTTATTTTACATTAAGTATCATTTTAGATTTTCAAGGAAAATATTTGATAAAAAGTCAAGTTTTATCATTATTGTATTAATGTATTGACCAATAAAAAAAATTTATATATTATATTGGTGATGGGTTAAACAAAAAAAATATATTTTTTCTTATTAATACAAAAATTTACTACGTAGGGAATTCATTTGTAGAATAATATATATATTTTCTACAAATAAATTCTCTACGTAGTAAATTTTTGTCATTTTATCCTCTCTTGATACCGGATCCCGAACCGAGGGATCCAATGTCTCCGAATATGATACGTGTCATCTTTCTCATCAGATCAAAGAAAGATCTGGTTCAGTTCAGAGCAATTAGGACGGGTGAACCATCCAGAAGCTCGGGAGATCGAGCTGAAGGTCTGATTAATAATAAAGTCCCGCAGAGAGAAGAGGCAAGCGAAGTGAAGGGAGTTCGCGAAGCAAAGCAAACCCGTGATCCGAAGGAAAAAATATTCAAAAGTCAAGACAGTACAACATTAAAGACCAAATCAAAACCGACAAATTAAAGGAGAATCATAGAGTTAATTAGGATTTATTCGTATCATTTATTCCTTGAATCATGTATAAATATAGACCCCCATAACCTTGTAAGGTGGTTGATCTTTTTCTCACTCGAATAATAATACACAAGTTTATACTTTTTCTTTAGCAATCTATTTCAATTTTTCGTTATTTCTTAAGCACTTTCTATTTTACTTTACGAATAATCTAAATATATTTTAGGTGTGGAATCCTGTATCCATATTTCGGCGCCGTCTGTGGGGAGGATAAGATTATCAATCTACAAATCTACCGATCTATCGTTTCTGAATATATCTCCTCATCAAGAAATCCATCATGTCTGACAGCATTGATGCCATCAATTCCATTAAGGATTATCTCGTCACAATGGCCCAGAACATAACTGACCTATCTACAAAGCTTGGAAACATTCAGAAGGATCTGGCTTCGTTAAAAAGTGGTCGGGTAAACCTAAACATTAGTCATTCTATCAGTTCCGCTCATTTGGATTCCATTGCTGCTGCAACTTCTTCTGGTAGTCATAGTAGCCGAGTTCTGTTCGGGTCTAACAGGAGTTTTAGCCCCCAAACCCCAGTGAATCCCATGGGAGGTGTCAACCCTTAAACTCCCACTAATCAAGCAGCAACAGTTCAAACCACTAGGAACTCAGAAAGAGTTGCAAACATCACCAGTAGTTATGTAGGTGATGGAACTAATCTTGAAGTTGGAGCGGACCTGGAAAACAATAACAACAGTGTAACAGCGGAGCTAAACAACGAGTGGAATCATGCAGTTTGTTCGGACTTTGATCAAGTTCACCGTGAGTTGAGTGAAAAGAAGTCAAAGTTCCACCAAGCAACCAGTTCGGCTTCTGAAGTGGACAACGTAATTAAAGACACATGACGGTCACTGTTTACTCCGTGAATTTCCAATTTCCTGATTAAAGATGCGCGAAGAGTCACCCTACAAACCTATGATGGACCTAGCGACCCAAAGAACCATCTAGCCGCATTCCAAATTGCAGCTGGCCTGCTATCTCTGTATTTTACATGTTTTTAGCACCTATTTATCATCTCGTTAGTATAGTTTCATCCCTTGTTCATACCATTATCTGTTCTTTTCATCATCTTAAAGCACTTAGGATTTTTGCATACGCATTTCATACATTTTGCATATTGGAGTTGTTATCAGGTGAAAAAGGAGCATTGGAGACAATTATGACAAGGAGTGTAGCTGTCTTGATGGACTGACTCGACCACCAACCCGAGCTGCAGCTACTTAGGACTTTTTCTTCCCCCACTCGAGCTGAAAACATCGAGCAAGAGACATCAAGATCACCATTAAAGATTATACCTTTGGAGAACCAGTCCACTCGACATGAAGACATCGACCTAGAAACGTCGAGCTGATCATTAAAGAATCCACCTTTTTTGGGAGATCACCTTTGAAGTGTAGCTGACATGACGTGGCCACTCGACCTCACCATATCGAGCTCGCCTTCCGGATTACCTGAATTTACTACTTTTTCTGTTTGTGCGTTAGAGATTTTGGTATTTTGTATAAATAGCGTGGTAAGGTCATTAGACTGGGGATCCGCTTTTTAACCTAATTTTCATCTCTTAAACCCTCTCCTTTCTGTTTATCTTTTTAGGATTTTGTAATCTCAAGTACTCTTAATTTATTATGAATTTGCATTTCATTTCTTGTACAAACTTGTTCATCTCTATTCGATTTAGCTGATATGTCGATTTTAGAGATTTCTGGGTTTGGACATTTTTTCCATGATTTTAGGATCTGAGTAGTGAAATTAGAGGTCTTAGGGATGAGTTAGATTAGTGAATGTTCTTGATCGATTTGGGTGTTTAAGT
Source organism: Cardamine occulta (assembly GCA_028015245.1). Taxonomy (NCBI): domain Eukaryota; kingdom Viridiplantae; phylum Streptophyta; class Magnoliopsida; order Brassicales; family Brassicaceae; genus Cardamine; species Cardamine occulta. Next base: position 6,581,047 of record CM051390.1, read on the forward strand.
TTTATATTGTTTGAAATCCCTTCTGGGTGAGTGATCTTAATGTTGATTGCTTTTATAATCAATATGAATCAGATCCCATGCATTTCTACACCAAAAGTGTATGATTAAATACCTGAATCAACTTTTTTGCAGAGATTTGCACATTTTAGCCTAATAGATTAGATGTTTAGAGTGCTTGTTGGCTTTAATGAATTGTTGCTTCATGCTTGTCTTGCTATGCGTCGCCAGCAAAATTGGACCTGTCAGTAGTTTGATTTGAGGATCTCTACCACGGGAGTGGATTGATCTTGTCTTGAATTCATTGTCAAGGGGTTAGCCCATTGGTTGAGTTTGTTAAACACCTGAGGATGATTAAGAACCGTCATTGATCAATTACCCCATCCCTAGGAGCCTTCTTTATCTTGATTTCCTTATCTTTATATTTGCTATGTTTTAATTTGTTTATATTTTCCTTTGTCTAACTCGATTGCATCACTCGACCTGTTTGCTCGTGCCTGATCTTTATTTTATTTGCTGATTTAGCTCGATCACTTGATTCTATCACTCTGATCAAGTGTGATCTTTATTTTATTTTTTCTTGTGTGGCTCGATTACCTAACTCGACTTGACATCTCGAGCTAGGTCATTAGTTTACTTTCTTGCATTTGCTTTTCTGTTTCGCCTAGGTTGTTAGTAAACACTTCTACTATTTGACTTGACTTAAATTGTTTGATTACATCGTGATTGCATAACACGTTCACCTGATTGATTGACACCTTCTGTACTACAATGACATATATAGTGCATTAGGAATTGAAACATCCTGATCACCCGAATCCTGTCTCTGAACTTTCAAAGATTTCTGTTTCACTTTGGCACCATTGCCAGTTGGGTGTTTATTGTGTTACATTTAGGATTTCAATATCCGTAAGATCAAGTTCTGTAACTATTATCTTTGGTTACTAACTTTGGTTTTTTTTATTGCTTTGTTTGTATCAGGTACCCTTACACTCGATCACTTAGCTCGACAACACAACTCGAGTCAAGCCATCGAGTCAAGATCACCTCTGCATGCAAACAAGATCCAAAGGTAGCCAGAACCTCTTCGATACCTTGACCACATAGACCGACTTCTGATGTGTGTGTATGTTTTCCTTTAATACGACACAACTTCTTCAGACTGCAAGTGCACAGTAAATCAACTGTAGTACTTAAGGTTATCAATTTCACAGAGAGTAATAGCTATGCGGATTAAATTCAATGAAAGAAATCAAACTAAGAGAAAATATGAAAGGGGTTTGTTTGCGGTTTTTGAATGAATGATGCGATGAAATAATGAAAGCAAGTAAATAAGTCGGTTGTAAACAATAAGAGAAAGGGAGTTATCTTAGGGTTTCCATGGTTCTAAACAATTCAAGTGAAAGATGCATATGCAATTTTTTTCAGTCATGAGTTCTCAACTACGTACACGAATAAACAATCAAACCATAGTTCACATAATGAATGTCTTAAGTCTCAGCACCCCCGTTACTCAACTTACGCAGGTAACGACATACATCAACCAGCATGATAAACAAGTTTGATAAGTTCACAAAGCCCTATATCTAAACTTACGCAAGTTATGACGGGAAGCTTCAGTAACACTAGTTCCGAGAAGTAGGTTTACGCGGATAGAGCTCCTATTCTCTTAACTCAGTGCTTGGTGATCAATTCAAGCAACATGCAATAAGTAAAAGATGTCCCAAAAAAACTCAAACAATAGACGAAAAACGGATCTAACAACCTAGATGAAATAAACAATGAATCCCCATCGAATCACCCCATTAAACCCAACTAAGAGAACTACTCGCTCATGATCTAAAGAAACACAATAGATATCATTAAGAACATCATTATAAATGAATCAATAAATCAAAGGGGGTTCAAAGGAAACTTCTCCAGATCTCATAGAAGAAAGCTTGTCTCCCCAAAAGAAAATACAAGTATGAAAGAGATGAGAAACAAAGAAGAACAAGGATGAATCTTCAAAGGGCGGCTTCTAAGGTTTGGAGGCGACGAAGAGGCTCTTGTTGAGGCATCTTGGGGTTGCAGCTCCTGTGTTGGTAAATCACATGAAATCACACGTCTCTCCTTGAAGGCACGGAAGTCACACCCAAAACATTAGGTTAAATGAGTATTTATAGGACTTGGGGTGTAGAAAGTCGGTTTTAGGGTTTCTGAAATAAAACTCGGCATTTTGGGCAAGTAGATGGCTGAGCTTATGACCTCCGTCACGTGGGTTCTCGCTGGAGTCATCAGGAAGGCTGATCTTAGTCACGGGTACTCTGGCCGAGGTCCTTAGGAGGCTTGACCTCGGTCACACTCCTTGTGACCATGGTTGACAGAGCTTCAATCGTCTTGTCATATCTTCCAAACGCCTGAATGGATTGCTTCGATTCTTATCCCAGGTGAATCTTGACTCTTCTAGCTTTCCAGGGACATAAAGATCTATGAATATGCTCGACGGGAAGGTCTTTATCGAATGCCAAACTTCTGATGCTCTGAAACGGTTTCAAAACGGGTTTTGCTTGACTTTGTGTCCTTTTTGCTTCAAAACTTCTCAAAAGTGTCTAGGAAGTGGAAATGGTGGAAAATGGCCTTGAAGTATCCATAATCACCTATTTCTCCATTGAATCCCTAGTAAAAAAATATAAATAAAGGCCGAAAATACGATGTTATCACTCCCCAGATTTAGACTTTGCTTGTCCTCAAGCAAACAAGAAAGCTAAACTGGTGGAGCGGTTTGAAAATTGGGGAAACTCTTCTATGATCAGAGACCATGTTCAAATAGATAACCTGCAGACGCATTTGTATAGGGATTCACATCAAAACATTCTCACTATAGACTCACAATATTCTCAACTCTTGTCCGTCCATCTCAAACCTACAAAAGAACTTAGAATTCACTCTCATCAAAAGGTATCATTTAGGGTGGACGGCACTTGGTATGAAAGGGCTTTTTGGTGTTTATGTGGTGGAGTTAAACTATTTAGGGATTACCAATGACTTGAGAGTGCAGCATATGTCGTAAATCCACAAGAGAGTATTAACCCATTGATGTTCAAAGTTTCCAACCACTTCTTCGTATGACACCTCACTCTTTTTCTTCTTTTCTTCCTTAGGTTCCCCCAGACAGATTTTTTTTGTGGGGTTCTCTGCAAAAAAATTCATATCTTCTTTTTTTTTTTGATATTTCTTCCTCGAGAGTACATGTGCTATGAGATTTTATTTCCGTAACCATTTCCATTCCTTTCGTTTTTATTTTTCTTTTCTTTTCTTTATTTCTTTTCTTTTCCTTGGACGAGTATCCATGAGATCCGAAAGATGCACGGATTTATGCACAAAATCCCTCGGTTCACTTCAACTACATCCATTTTTTTTTCCAATAGGGAAATGTATGTATTTACACAAGTCTCATATGCACAAAATATGTACTTTTTATGTCGAATTCCAGGGTAAAATAATCTCTAGACCAAATCATCTCAATCTCTTCTTAGTTCTCTGAAGCCTCCATCTTCAAGTAGCTGGAAAACTATGTCGGAAATTTCTCTCTCGCGTTTTTATGAAATATCTACCAAAGAGAGAATGATATTAGGTCTGAAAAAGGTTATCGTTTAAAATGCTAGAACTGCCAGAATCAGGAACGTGATATCTGGTTTTGGTCTAAAGAATGGGGAAACGTTCTCTGAAGCAAGGGAGAGGCTCAAGCTCTACACCTTGCAAAGTCCATATCACGGCTTCAGTAATGAATCACTCCTCAGTACTCTCTATAGAGGAGCTCTTCCGAAGATTCACATGCTACTTGATACAACAAGTAATGGAAACTTTCTGAACAAGGATATGGAAGAAGGCTGGGAGTTGGTTAAGAATCTTGCACAATCTGATGGCAACTATAATGAGGATTAAAGAGATCTGACTCTGATGAGAAGCACCGGAAAGAGATCAAAACTCTAAAAGAGAAACAAGACAAGCTCTTGATGATTCAGCAGAAGACGGTTCATTTTGTTGGTGAAGAAGAACAGTTTCAGACACAAGATGGGGAGAATGATCAAATGGAAGAGGTTTGCTACATACAAACCAAGGAGGTTATAATAAGAGATTCATAAACTATAAGGCAAACCCCAACTTGTTTTATAGAAGTACCAATGTGGCCAATCCACAAGATCAAGTATGTCCTCCTCAGCAGCAACAAGCTCAAAATAAGCCCTTTGTGCAATATAATCAAGGGTTTGTTCCTAAGCAACCAATGACAGGGGGATATCAACAACATGTTCCAGCATTGAATCCACCAGCTGGTTTTGCACCTCAGCAACCCCAAATTACTCCTAATATAGACATGAAGAACATGCTCCAACATATTCTTTAAAGACAAGCAAACGGTGCAATAGAGCAAACCAAGAGGCTTGCAAAACTGAAGAATCACATTGATTGCTCCTACAATGATCACAACAATAAAATCGACATGCTGAACTCTATATTGAAGTACCTAGAGAACCTGAATGCATTTTCTTCTACTAAGTCTCCAGGTCAGCTCCTAGGAAAGGAAATCAAGAACCCAAAGGACTTTGCCAATGTTCATGTTATCTCCTAAAATCCCACCTTGATCTACCTTTTAAGAAAAGATATGTTGCTTTCATTGAGGACAATGATATTCAAGCTGGGCAGGACTGTCAAAAGAAAGATCAAGCTGAGAAACCAACACTGGAAATCAGACTCGACAACCAGGCTCGAACTGTTGATCGAGTCAGACCTAATTTTTTCAAGAAACAGAAGCTGGAGGTTAAGCTCGACAAACAGACTCGATGTGCTGATCAAGTCAAGCCATATATCCTTTAACCACCAGAAATTTCCAATCTGGATCTACTCCTTTCATGCCCATACCCATGAAGATTCAAGAAAGATATATTGGAGGAGTATGCAGCTCTTATTTATCAGAATGTGAAAGCAGCTGAGGCCCTTATACTTCTAAGAGATGCTTACAGCCTGATTCCTCTATCTCAAACACGCTTGAGGAGTAAAGTAATAAAGACGATTGAAGCAAGAGAATTGGCAGCACATAACAATGAGTGCAAGGTTATTACTAAGAAGCATATATAATCCAAAAGAAGCTTGAGGATCGTGGATCCTTCACCTTGTCATGCTGCTTAGGTCAATAAGTTTTCAGAAACTCTCTATGTGACCTAGGAGCATCAGTAAGTTTCATGCCTTTGTCTAATGACTACAAGCCAAGCAAACTCTCTTTGGTTTTGACTGACGGAACCATTAGGCATCCTTATGGTATGCTGGAGAATCTACCAATGAGAATTGGTCATGTAGAGGTACATACTGATTTCATTATTTTGGAAATGGATGAGGAACCAAGGGATCAATTGATCCTAAGGAGGCCATTTCTAGCCTCTGCTGGAGCAATGATTGCCACCAAGAATGGTAAGATTAATCTCCATTTGGGAAGTGATTTGGTAATGAAATTTGACATCAATGGTGCTACCAAAAAGCCAACCATTGATGGACAACTCTTCTCTATTGAAAAAGTGGATCAATTCCCTGATGAACCATTCAAGGAGTCTACTGAGAAAGATGGGGAAGTTGAGAGCCCTAAGAAGGAATTCGACTCAAACATGGAAGCTGTTGGATAAGGAGTGTTAGGGGATTTATTTGGGACAAGATCAGAAGCAGTGGAATTCAAAGGAGAAAGTTCAGCCAAGACTTGACCACCAGACTCGACATCCAACTCGAGTCAGATCTTTAGTGGCACATAAAATTTTGACTCGACATCCAAACTTGATATGGCTATCGAGTCAGTCAAGGATGGACAACATGATTGCCCAAACAAGACCATCAAGGCTCTAATGGATGTTGTGGTTAAGCTTACTAGCCAAGTGAAAGAACTGAAAGCTCCAATACTAGAGCTCAAGGGTAATGGTAGTGGTTCCTCATCCAGGAAGATCACCAAGAAGATTTTGGGACCAGGATTAAGTAAACCCTTCATCAATGCTACAAGAGCATCTTTTTTTCATTGCGCACCACAGATCAGTCAAGAGGGGACGTCAATGTCTCTCTATGATCCATTACCTACCAAAAAGAGTATGAAGAGTCAAGTGATGTGACTTTAAACAAGTTCACTTGGAAGGAAGTCCCATGCATATCCTTGTATATATCTCTTTATGTTTTTAAGTTTTTGGTGTGTTTAATGTTTTGCTTTAATGTTGGGAATGAAGATAAGTGGAAAAAAAGAACTTGCAGTGCAAAAAGGATTGACTCGACATGCCCACTCGATGAGGTTGGTTGATTCAAGTCACAGCAGCTTGGTCAACATGTTGACTCGACGAGTGAACTCGAGTCAACGCACTGAGTCAACCAGGTTTCATCTAAAAATGCAAAAAAATTTAAATTTTGAATTTGAATTCAATTTTAAACATTGACCACATGTGTTTTGATCAATTAACTAGAGTTCACTCTTATCCACACACTTTTTTTCACTGAAACCCTATCTCATTGTCTTTAAATAGATCTCACACACTCATCTCTCTCACACATAGTTTCTTTGCGATTTTTCTTGCATCTATCTCTGTAGCTCTATTTTTCCAAAGATTTTTCTCTAAAAGGTTTTTTGGTTTTTATTATCAAATCTCATCAATTTCACAACAATGTATAGCTACACCCACAAATCTTAAGCACCCAAGAACTCAAATGATACAAGGGTGACCTAGGCATCAGCAGCAGCAGTGGCTAGGAGTTTCTCAAATATCAGAGGAGATAAACCTCATGGAAAGGGCCCAGTACTTCATGATGATGCTGAGACATCAAGACAGTTTTCCAGGAAGAATAATGACATTGCCCAGGGAAGAAGCCCCTGAAGCAAAAATACTGTACAACCAGCAGTGAGGATGAGGAGGATGAAGCACCATCTGCTAAGAAGTCTGAGAAGGAGTCAAAGAAGCTTGCAAAAAATAAGCTCATTGGCATGTTGGAAAGCATGAACTTTATGGGAACAAGATACCCTCACCGGGAGACTATGAAGGAGCTGGGTATCAACAGGGAGATTGACTTTCTATTTGAAATGTGCAGCCTTTTAACCTTTATGAGCTACGAGTTTGAGACCTACAAGGAAGAGACTTATCATTTCCTTGCCATACTGGAGTTGTGCGTGTTTAAGGATGAGCCTCAAACCAAATCAAATGGAGTATTGGGGTATATCAATTTCAAAGTAAGAGGAAAGGAGTAAGTCTTGACTTTCAAGTAGATCGACACGTTGTTCGCATTCAAGGAGGGGATAGAAACACATCAGAATTTTGATAAAGCAGAGCTAGTGGCCTTGTGGAAAACTTTGGGAGGAAAAGGAATCTATTCATCTTCTAGATCAAAGAGTGCCAAGATCAAAAGTCGCATGCTGAGATACATGCATAAGTCTATTGTAAGCACTCTCTTTGCGCGTAAGATCACCGGGAACATGAATGAGGGGGAACTTCAAATTCTGGATATGGTGCTCAAGGATACTCTTGTACTTATATCAAAAGGTAAAGAGATGAAGGAGATAGATCTGTCACTGGTCTGACTGTTTTATTGGTTGAGCAGCTTATGTACTACAGAGATTATGCAACCAAGATGCTTAAGAGACAGCATCTTAGCTATACAACTTTCTCCAGACCGAGCATCATCAAGTTTGATCTGAAGATTTTCGGGCTGAGTTACTATCCTTGGACACAACCTAGAGAAGTTTAAATCTAAGTTTAGTCATGCCTTTGGACTCAAAATTAAAAATTTAGAGCCAAATTGATTAAATTGTACCTCCTAAGGCACCGAAGAAGGATCTTTTATAGTTTTGGTAGAAGTTTGACTATAAGTCACTTTGGGAGGAGTCGTCATAGGAAAATATATATCAGCAAAAAGCGAAGCATACTGCTGAAAGTTAAGTTCGGGTGACTGAAGCACTTTTAGGTGAGCTTCAACCTCGGCCAACGAATTCTTTACCTCGCTATTTTCTTTTTCCAGATAAAAGTCATCCTTCTCAAAAAGAGTAGGGAGGGTTTGATTACTCCTAAGCTCATTTGCATTGGACTGGAGCCGCATCTTTGTTTTCAAAGACTCAAAGTGTCTTCATGTTTCTTCAAGAATGTTATCGCAACAATCGCAACAAGCTATTATGTTGCTCCATTCTGAACCAAACATGGGACTCAGGTTGTGCTGTCGAAGTCTCATGAGCGCATCATGTTTTAACTTCAGCTCTTCATAATATTTTGAAATAAGAGCAGTTTGCTTCTGAAGCGAGGATGACATAGCTTGTAGAGCATTTTGCTCATGAACAAGCTAAGCTATTTTCTCTTGGTACAGTATAAGAGTGTCACGTGCACCATCACGTTCTCTTTCCAACAGTTCTTCATTCTCAACTGTGGGAGTATCTTCTTCAATCTTTGATTGAAGGTCCAAAATCAGTTTCTTAGCTGCAACAAGGTCATCCTATGGAATAGTTTTTCTAATGATCGACTCATAGAAAAGAACCATCTCATTATGACCAGCAGCAAGCTACAAATGTTACATGAGGAGTGATAAGTAGGAAGGCAAGTAATGACTTATCGAGAAAATAGAGAAAGCCACGTAAATTAGCCAAATAAACTGAATTCTAAGTATAGAGATTCAGAGCCTCTCGACTCCATAGATCGAAGGAAAGAAGTGGACGTGTGGTTTTAGATGTGAATTGTCTGAAAATATACGTGACCTCCATCTTTTCTTTAAGGCTATCAACATGCGAAGCATATCGCGAAGTGGAAGAAATATAGGTGCGAGTTTGTTTGGATCTATCCCATGAATTGGAACTACTTCAATTTTCCTTGGATAGATTTCTTTCGATGTTGTTATGAACCGGACTGCGAGGAGGAGGTGGAGGCATGTATAAAGAACCTTCTCTTTTCTCGAGTATTTGCGGTCTCAACTTAGCCTTGCGAGGGTTAGGATCGGGAATCACTGACTTTCTCTTGTGATGCAAGTTGGCGTTCGGATCTTCAGTGCCCTTATTATAAAGAACTTCTGTCGAACGATCTGAAGGAGAATGCAAACTAGGATTTGACCTAGATTCTGAAGGCCGGATAGGAAGCTCTGGAACTAGGCTAGTTTTATGGTATGGGTTGTAGTTCGCAGCACAGTTCTCATTTCAAAGTTGCTTACCAACATCATTAATCTTTCTCTACAGCCTCATATTTGCGACAGCTTTTAAATTTTAATAGTTTGGCTTTTTAAGTTCGGTGAAACCACGAGTATCAATCTCGTTCCGATTAGGCTTGAGGGAATTAAGTAGGCCATTTGGCAAAAGTTTGCCTGCTGTAAGAATGCGCGAAAAGGTGAACGATTCCCAGACAACTTCTTTCATGGTTGCAAGTTTGAAGAATTGCAAAAACCCTTCTATGGGAGCAGGGAAATAAACCCTTCTATGGGAGCAGGGAAAAACCCTTCTATGGGAGCAGAGAAGGTGCAAGAAATAAACCAATGTTAACATAAATCAGCGCAAGGTTCAAAGCTAAATCAAAACAAAATCTATAATCTACCAAGCGCATTAACCCAGTCATGGTGCAACACATAAGCAAGTGCACTAACAGAAGAGGTATTGATTAGGATTGTGTCAGCATGAGGATAGGTGGTATATGTGCCCGTCTCCTTGTTTGTAACACGAACACTGAAAAGTTCAAGGAGGTCTCCAGAACTCAGCAAAAAATCCGGCCTCCATAGAGAACGTAGAGAGCATATGATGTAGCAAAGCATATGAGGACACATCTGAGGGACCACCATTCTCAGAAGATGAAGGTACAAAAGGAGTGCGTAAGGAAAAGGGAAGAATAGCCCACATGCATAAAAATAATTCTCAAAGACACCCCTACAGCCATCACAGACTGATTCTACAGACTCGTCAGGGCTTAGAAGATCGAATTCAACCCCTGACGGAACCTGACAATACTTCCTAATGCCTTCAACAGACTCAAACGTAAAAATTATCAAAATATACTTTTTCGTTAGCATGTTTGTGGTGATTTTAAGTTAAGAACAATGTCACCTTGTTTGTGGTGATGGTGTGGGATGAATGGTGGTAGGCGATGGTGATGATGGATGGTGGTTGTTGTTGCTTGACATCAATTGGTTTAGACTAAGTTCAATCGAATTTTAATATTTATAATTATAAATTGCGTCCTTCCTGAGACAAAATTCTAAAACCATTAATATTATATGAAATAAAACCAAAATAAAATGCACCTAAGATATTTGCAGTGATGCTGCAATGGTTTTTGATGTAGGGATGCAGTGGAGATGGATGATAGATGAACGGATGATGCAAAATGAAAAATGGAGAACGAGGCTGTTCTGGCGCGGGTGGAGCTCCCGTAGTCGCGCTGGAACTTGTCTCTGGCGTGGCCCGGGCTTCTCCTGAAGCACTTGTTCAGCTGAGGTCTTCTTCATCCATTTCTCGATCCACCATGCTATCATATTTGCATCCCATGGTTTGTGCTTCATGAAAAGGTTAATTTATGGTGTTTGAAACCCTGGAACTAGTTCATTAGGAATTGTATTCCCTTACTGTTCTCCTCACCGGCTTGATTTCTTTCCTTCTTTCTTTACTTTTCTTGTTTTTCTAATGTTTTGGTGTTTTATGTTTTTCCTGAGGCAATAAACTAAGACTATCAGTAGCAAATGAAAAGAAACATAAATGAAACTAACCTAATGCAATGTAATATAATTTTATGCAGGATGGAGCTGGCTGGGACGAAAAGTGTCAGGCTGGCGTGGCAATGAGGCCCGTGACCGCGCTGGAAGGGCCGTCCTGGTGCGGCACCGTGACTCGCCTCAGAGCCGAAGCCTTCATCCTTGTTGCAGCTCTATTTGGTACTCATTTCCTCTTTTTTCTTTTGTTTTCTATTTTCTTATGCATAACGTGAAACTAAAACATGAAAATTTCAAACACAAAATGAAATACAACTAATCTAAATACTTTCCAATGGGTTGCTTCCCATTAAGCGCTTTTGGTTTAAGTGGTTTAGCTCGACTTCGATGTGCTTCTTTATGGGAAGCATGGTTGAGAGGTTGTCGTGGGGCAAGCTCTTTTTGGTAGTCCTCTGATGTAGTGTGTCTCCATATTGTGACGACCCGATTTTTTTTTTTTAACTAACAAACATAAATACTTGTCCTGACCGATGGACCTAACCGATAAACCCCACCGGTCTGCCCTTACCGCTGTAACTGTCCTTGCGAAATGCCAGGAACATTGCAACACAACCGATCGGTCTGTCCTGACCGATGGACCTAACCGCTAAGTGCCAGTGGGCACTTCCATCGGTCTGGCACGACCGATGGAACCCACAGAACTCCTAAACTTGACTTAGACCAAGCTTAACAAGCACCAAGCACAATAAACAAGCGTCACAATCAATAAACAAGCTTAAACACACTAGATTAAGCTTAACAACAAGACCACAAAGCCTCTAAGCAACCTAGGCACAACCTATGACACCCCCGTAACAAATCAAAAAGGATATTTTAACCCAAACATCACTTCCTCAAGACTTGTCTCAAGTTCATAAACTCGAAAGGACATCCCAATTAATTAACCGATAATTAATTTCTGGGACACGGGCGTTACAATTCTCCCCCACTAACATAGATTCGACCTCGAATCTACGTTACCGTTCATCTCCAATGAACCCAAATCGTCGCAACGATTACTCAAACCTTGGCCAACCCGGCCAACACACACACATAGGTACACGTATGTACACACGAGGCCTACAACTAACCTCTGAGGTTTCCCACTCAGTCTCTCTATGCTTATGACACCGCAGCATCATATATACTTATTGCTCATCCCAGGGCTCAAGACACCGCAGCATCTCCGAGCTCTAGGCTCTAACATACTTCGCAGGATATCCTCTATACCTCGCAAGGTATAACCCATACCACAGCACCCAAGACACCGCAGCATCTCCGAGTTTTGGGTATCTGCCGTACCACTCTCCTCGGGGCAATATAACCCTCATGAGTCTCCGATATCACATACCTCTCAATTCTAGGCCATATAACCTTCCTGAGTCTCCAATATACTTTTACCCTTCAATTCTGGGCAATATAACCTACGTCTAGGTTATACACCTGACGAATCCACGGTATCGTATATCACTCTTGGTTATATACCCTCCGAATCCACGGTATCTCATATCACTCTAGGATATACTCCACACGAGTCTGGATATAACGCCAGTTACACTCTTAGGCCCGCAGTCCTTCGAGTTAACAGCACTAGAGGTACTAGTCCTCTCATTGAGCAATATGTAACATATCTATAAGCATCTCTGACTGATCTACCTCCCGTGATTCGTGTATCCTCGCAAGGTAACACTGGTATCACCCATATTCCACACCCGGAATATATGCCGTGCATAACCAACCAAGGCTATAGCACCGGTACCCAACACTACGGGCACCCTATAATCTTTTCCCGATTATGTATCAAGCTTTTAAACTCTCTTAAAAACTTTTCCATGGCACTCGTGCCATTACCATTAAGAACCACCGTCCTATTACTCACATGCTTTAACGCTTTCTAACACCAAAACGAAAGCAATCCAAGACTCGCAAGTCAAATAATAATAAGGAAAACTCACATATTATTATTAAATATCATAATGTAACATCGTCATACATAACGGCAATACAAAATGAAATACACATAGCATACAGGTATAAACCGAAACTGGAACCACTCGATGGAACTCAAGCCGCAGCCTGCTTCTGGAACCACTTCCAGAACCGCACTCCCATCCGAGCCTCTGGCTCCCAAGTTTCCTCCTGCACCCCGTCACAGTCCCACAGAACTCGCATCATCGGAATCTTCTTCCGACGAAGCTCCTTGACCCTCCGCTCGAGAACTCTCAAAGGTCTCGCCTCTACGGTCATAGTGGGCTGGAGATCTGACAGAATCTCACCCAATACCTCGTCACCCCTATGCAAACACTTCTTCAGCATCGACACATGCAAGACCTTATGAAACGCACGCATAATCTCGGGTAACTCCAACCGATACGCTACCGGTCCAACACGCTCTACAATCTGGAACGGCCCCATATACCTCGGACTCAACTTAGTCGCAGTAATGGACCTGTTCGGACCTCTCAGCAAAGCCATCTTGAGATACACTCTATCTCCCACCTCAAACACAAGCTCTTTCCGCCTCTTATCGGCATAACTCTTTTGCCGATCCTGGGTCTCTTTCATGTTCAGCTTCAAAACCCGGATCCTCTCCGTGGTTTCCTAAACAAAACTCGCACCCAATGTGCTCCTCTCTCCCACTTGAGTCCAACACAAAGGTGTACGACATGGCCTCCCATACAGAGCCTCGTATGGAGCCATCCCAATACTTGCCTGGTAGCTATTGTTATACGCAAACTCTACCAAGCTCAAGAGATCCACCCAATGACCACCCTAATCCAGCACGCAAATCCTCAACAAATCCTCCAGAGTCTGGATGGTCCTCTCAGACTGCCCATCTGTCTGAGGATGATAAGCCGTACTCATGTGCACCCTCGTGCCCATCTCCGTCTGAAACGCATTCTAGAAGTCAGATGTGAACTTAGGATCCCAGTCCGAGATAATACTCACCGGTACTCCATACAGTCTCACAATCTCCTGCATGTACTTCCTAGCCAAAACTGCAGACCCATCGTTCTTCTTAATGGCCAGAAAACATGCACACTTAGTCAATCGATCAACGATGACCCAGATAGCATCCTTGGTCCGAGAAACTGGTAATCCCACCACGAAATCCATCGTGATCATATACCACTTCCACTCTGGAATGGGTAAACTCCGCAACAAACCACTCGGAACCTGATGCTCTGCCTTCACTAACTGGCACACGTTGCACGCCGCAACCCAGTTAGCAACATCCTTCTTCATCCCGACCCAATGATAATACCGCTTAAGATCCCGGTACATCTTAGTCGCTCCTGGATGAATCGAAAATATACTCGCATGAGCCTCACTCAGGATCTCACGCCTCAAATCCTCATCCAAAGGTACGCATACCCTCCCACTCACAAGGATAGTGCCATTCGGAGATACTTGATACTCAGAACCTGATTCTCTCGAAGCCTTAACGAAGCCCTCATCTTTTTCCTGAGCCAGCCGAACTCTGCACAAAAGATCCACCTGATTAGCTGCCTCTAAGCCCAACAGTTCCTGAGATACAACACACAAACGCAATGTGCTAATCTCGCTCACCAAAGACTCAACCTCATGCTTCCGAGCCAAAGCCACCCGCTTCCGACTCAACGCATCCGCAACCAGATTAGCCTTACCAGGATGGTAAGCTATCTCCAGATCATAATCGGCCACTAGCTCCATCCAGCGCTTCTGCCTCAAATTCAACTCAGGCTGAGTGAAAATGTACTTCAGGCTCTTATGATCTGTGAACACCTGAACCTTTTTGCCATAAAGATAAGATCTTCAAATCTTTAAAGCGAAAACCACCGCAGCCATTTCAAGATCATGGGTAGGGTAGTTGCACTCATGCTTCCGCAGCTGCCGTGAAGCATAGGCAATAACCTTCCCCCGCTGCATCAACACACAACCAAGGCCAACTCCTGACGCATCGGTATACACCACGTACGGCTCACCCGGATCAGGCAACGCCAATACTGGAGTACTAGTCAGCAAGGCCTTTACTTTCACAAAATCTCCTCACACTCCGAGGACCACACGAAAGGAACATCCTTTCCCGTCAGCTTCGTCATAGACTTAGCCAAACTCGCGAAACCCTTAACAAACTGCCGGTAGTAACCTACCAACCCGAGAAAACTCCTAATCTCGGTGGCATTCCTCGGCCTCGGCCAAGCACTAATGGCCCAAACCTTCTCTAGGTCCACCGAAACCCCCTCCGCCGAGATAACGTAACCTAGGAAACCGATCTCTCGCTGCCAGAAGTTGCATTTGCTCAACTTAGCAAACAACTTCTGCTCTCGCAGCTTCGCAAGGACAACACTAAGATGCACCTAGTGCTCCTCCACGCTCTTCGAAAACACCAAGATGTCATCGATAAAGATGATAACAAACTCGTCCAGATACTCCTGGAAAACGTTGTTCATCAATCTCATAAATGCAGCAGGTGCATTTGTCAACCCAAATGGCATCACCACAAACTCGTAGTGGCCATAACGAGATCTGAAAGCCGTCTTCCGGATATCTACCTCATCGATAGGAATCTAATGATATCCCGACGCCAAGTTAATCTTGGAGAACCAAGTAGCCCCTCTCAACTGATCCAACAACTCATCAATCCGAGGAAGAGGATACCTATTCTTCACTGTGACACGGTTAAGTCCTCGGTAGTCAATGCACAACCAAAAACTCCCGTCCTTTTTCTTCACAAACAACACCGGTGCTCCCCACGGTGAAGTACTTGGGCGAATAAACCCTTTACTCAGCAACTCCTCCAGCTGCTTCTTCAGCTCTGCCATCTCTGCGGGAGCCATCCTATAAGGTGCCCTGGATATCGGTGCCGTCCCTGGTTCCAACTCAATCGTGAAAGGATCCGACCTAGACGGTGGCAACCCTTGCAACGACTGGAACACATCCGGGAACTCCCGAACCACTCGAATATCCCCTACCTTAACCTCTCCAACGGCCTCCGGCAAAGAAATGGTAGCCAAATACGCCTCCCAACCTCTCTCGATCATACGCTCGGCCTGCATAACCGAGATCACGAGACTCCCGGAAGTCAGTCTCACCCCCTGATACACCAACCTCCCCTTGCCTCTGTCAAACTCGACATGCCCTCGGTGACAATCCAGATGCGCTCTGAACTTCCCGAGCCAATTCATGCCCAAAATGACATCGTATAGCTCCATATAGCAGATAATCAAATCGGCAGGCATAGATTCTTCCGCTACCTGAACATCCACGTCTCTAACCCGACCGTGAATCACCAGGAGCTTCCCTCCAGCAACCTCCACGAAACCCAAACTCACACCGGGCTCGCTTCGAACATTAGCTTTCTCGGCTAATTCTGGAGTAACGAAGCAATGAGATGCTCCTGTGTCAAACAACACATGACATTCAACACCCCTAACACACAAGGTCCCTACACATATACATGTGCCTAGAACCTTAACACCCAACAAGCAACCAAAATTCTCCAACACACAGAATTGAACTTAGATAAGTCTAAGAAAAATACCTGTGATCGGCCTGGTACTCGGCTCTCCGGACTCGATGATGGAATACGCTCGAGGCGCCGCTGCCACCGGCCTAGCAGGCTGCACCACTGTGGCCTTACTCTGCCGCAGCTTGGGACACTGAGGTCTAAAGCACATCCGAGAATCCACTCGTACTCCGCCCTTCCTAGGGCCACTCTGTGATTCGTGCTCCCACACCTGAAGCAACCCGAACCACCTCGGCTACCACTCGAAGCGCCATCCCGCTTCCTCTTTTGTCCTTGCATCGGCCTACCGCCTCTGCTCGGAACAGACTGCTGCGGCACGGATCTCGCCTGAAGACTCGGGGTAACCGATACCACCTCATCCTTCAGACCCTCCTCCAGCAATGCCGCAGTCTCAACCAACTCATCAACCGTGCAAAAAGACCTA
This sequence comes from Cardamine occulta, assembly GCA_028015245.1. Lineage (NCBI taxonomy): Eukaryota > Viridiplantae > Streptophyta > Magnoliopsida > Brassicales > Brassicaceae > Cardamine > Cardamine occulta. The sequence goes on from CM051390.1 coordinate 6,597,681, forward strand.
ACCATGCAACGGTTCCACAAGTCAACCCTAAGACCCATCAAGAATTTCTGCACACGGGCCGACTCACCCTCAACCGCTTGTCTAACATACGACCCAAGCCGGTTGAACTCCACCTCATACTCGCGTACCGACAGATCCTCCTGAGTCAATCTCGCAAGCCTCGACTCTAACCGGTTGAACGCCTCCTGAGGGAAAAACTTGGAGTTAAACTCCTCCACAAAATCCGCCCAAGCCATCTCAGCCTGAACTCTCCGGGCTACCACACCCCTCCACCAGAGATGCGCATCACCCTCTAGATAATGGACCGCAATGTCCACTTGGTATCCCGTGGGACACCTACTCGAGAGGATATTCTTCTCTAACCTCCTCAACCATGCATCAACGTCCTCAGGATTAGCACCTCCAGGGAAAAATCCCGTGCCTATCCTCTGCATTTCCTCCATCATCCTAAGGTAGGATGGGAGCTCCTCAGCAACCACAGCTGCTACCTGAGGCTGAATCTCAACACCCACCGGAGCCACAGGAGCCTGAGCTGGTACCCTCTCTGGTAACCGCTCCAACAACACCGTCAAGAGATTAGCCAAGCGATCCATAGGAGCCTGAACATCACCCGCCACTCGCAGCACTTGCTATATTCAAGAGCATACCAAGAGCACCAGCTGGAACACCAGCCACTCCAGCACGCATACCAGACACACCGTCAGACTCCACCTGACTCGCAAGAGAATCCTCGACCCGCTCCTCCACAACACGACCCCGGCCACGGCCATGGCCTCTACCACGCCCTCTAGCCATCTACACTCGCAAGAAGCAAAGACTAAGGACACTAAAACACAATCATCACAATAAAGATAACTTACCGTGGAATCGCACAAGGCTCGAAGAGGATGATTCTAAGACCCCATGCAATACCCAACTAAACCTGAGCCACCCGGCCTCCTAGAACCGTTTAGGCTTTGATACCAAACTGTGACGACCCGATTTTTTTTTTTAACTAACAAACATAAATACTTAGTATTTAAAATGCCCATACATTTTACATACTCTCCAAGTACTTATACAAAAACAACAGTATAATACCAAGCATAGAATACGCAATCCTATAATACAGCAGAAAATACAATACAACACAGTAAAGCAAACAACCCCGGGTCCTAATCATCCTCTCCCTCCGAGCCTTCGATTCCACGATCACACCTTATCTTTACCTGCATAGACAAAAGTGATGCATCAACATTTGGAAACCAAATGCTGAGTGAGATTGATCCTCCCAACAACAGGTATGCGAAAACCCACAAGCAAGGCATACAACCACAATCACAATTCACGCATGAACAAGATTCACCACAAAGGCCCTATCAATTCCTAACATCAACACATGCAGGGCAATCAATAGCAAAACATGTTTAGCACCATAGCAATTCGACACACACGAAAGCTAACCAGGAGACACACAAGACAACCACACAAGGGTGGCCATCGGTCTAACCTGACCGATGGACCTGACCGAAAGAACCCCATCGGTCTGTCCTGACCGCTGTGACTGTCCTGGCGAATTGCCGGGAAACACTACCACCAAAATCATCGGTCCAACCTCACTGATGGACCCGACCGCTAGGTCCCAGCAGTCTATCCTGACCGCTACGAGTGTCCTTGCGAAATGCCAGGAACACTACCACATGACCCATCGGTCTGTCCTGGCCGATGGACCTAACCGATGGACAACAAGACCACAAAGCCTCTAAGCAACCTAGGCACAACCTCAATGCTTGTCTAAACCCCACAAGCCCCCAAACAAGGCCTAAGCCACCTTTGGTCATACTCACCTTATAGATGGATGGATCTAGCCTCTATGGACCTCCCACAAGCTTTAGAAGGAACTCTCCTCCACCTCACAAGCCACATCCAAGCTCAGCCCCAACTCCAAATCTTTTTCCCAAGCTCCACAAGCTCACACACACTTGATGCTACTAGAACCAACTCAACCAAGCTCCACCAAGCTCTTCTCTCTTCTTCTCTTCTTTCTAGAACTCTAACAAAGCTCAAAACCTCTCCCAACACCAATAATGGCGTGGCCAAGGTGGAGAAGATGAAGGAAAAGAAAATAATATCTCAAGTTTCGGAAATTGCACTCCAGCCCTTCGGTTTTCCGCTTCTGAAATGACTTATGACACCCCCGTAACAAATCAAAAAGGACATTTTAACCCAAACATCACTTTCTCAAGTCTTGTCTCAGGTTCATAAACTCGAAAGGACATCCCAATTAATTAACCGATAATTAATTTCCGGGACACGGGCGTTACACATATAGTCATCTCGTGGTTCCCCATCTTCTTCCCCATGTCTAGTATTTTGGTGTAAATGGGGTGAATTTGTAGAACACATCTTTGTCAATATTGGCGAAGAACATACCTTGGTTGGGCCAATTCATCAGTGCTCCTACCGTTCGTAAGAAGGATCCTCCAAGTATTATGTTTGAGAATCCCTTCCTATGCAGCTCCACAATGTGAAAATCGGTTGGAACATCGCAGTCCCCAATCCTTACGTAAAAATTCTAGACCATGCCTTTAGGAGTTATAGAAGATGAGTCTGCAAGTCCAATTTGAATCCTTGATGGCTGCAGTTTCTTTATCCCAATCTTCTTTGCAATATCCATAGAAATTAGGTTAATGCAGGAGCCTGAGTCGCAAAGTGTATCCTTGAACATAATCCCATTTATTGAAAGATCAATGAGAAACCGTCTGGGGATGTCCACTTTATATAAAACTCTAGCTGTCATCGGCTCTTTTGCTCTCATAAAGTGTTCTCTAACGTCTTCCGTAGACTCCTTGCTATCTTCAAAAATGTGGTTGATGTGGTGATCAATTGATGTGGACATCAATACCGGACCCAAGAAGAAGAGCAAGATGAAGACTATGTTGAGCTTAGAAAATGCCACAAACTCAACAAAGACCCCGACAACGTTTGCTTACAGCCCAAGAAACAAGATATCTTCTTCTTGCCTGTTTGAAGAGGATGCACCGAAGCTTATTTATTTACCATTTCGGCTAAGAAGAGCTCAAAGGCTATCATTGGAGAATCATGTTTGGCAACCAGGAGCAGTGTCTTCACCACTTCCTTGGGCTGAACACACAAAGACATGCTAAGGAATTGTACTCTTTTATCTCATCTCGGTTTTGTCCCATTGGGTTTTCCGAGAAAGGTTTTAACGAGGCAAAACCCTTAGTGTGCATTCCAAAGCTTGTTACCAATCTACTACATTTTCCTCAAGCTCGAGAAAGGCGCGAATTCAAGAGGAGTTTTTGTCACAACAAAAAAACTTTCCATTTTTAGAGTACTTTACTTTTATTTACAAGTCTTGTTGTTTTCTTTTAAACTACATGTTGTTTTAGTTTTATTTGTGTTGTTTTTGTCTAGGGTTCTCTTATAAAACCCCCCAGGCTCGAGTTGTAAGAGGGTTAGACATTTTATGAATATAAATAACCGTAATCTCTTTGAGAAAGCAAAAACCCTAGCCGTTTGTCTTCTTCGGATGAGATTTCATAGAAGCTTGAGATCTGACTTATCAGAGCTTTGTCATCAGTTCTGTGGCATCCTTCGATCCCCTGTGTTACTTCATTGCATTTCATCTCTTTGCTGAACCGGAGAGCGTGTTACCACCAGCCGGAGAAGCTCCATCTCGATCCACTTCACTCCATCTTTCATCAAGAAAATAGTGTCCGTACAGCCAGTTTCTTGAGTCCGTATCTATCCTCACTTACCCTACGGTTTTGTGCCTACAACATATATGATGCGGTCATCGAACCAAAACTTGAAGTCCACGAGCTTAAGATGGATCATCCACGCTCCAAGTCACCTTTTCATATTTTTAACATCTTCTCAAGAGCTCATACAAGTGAAGACTCAAAGAAGATAAACACAAACAAGCCCAACATCATAAAATCACTTCAGTGGCTCGGTAAGGACATATTGGACTCTCATAAAGAATTTCGGCCAACCCATGAGAAGAATTTCCTTTGGCATCCAGGAGAATTTTCCTATGATTTAGAGGATCCAAGAAGTGTCTTAAGGTGAACCATCAAGAAGGAGATCAACTGGATCATTCCACACCTTAACTTTCCATATTTGGCACAATTTAGAGTAAATATGAGTCAACAGGTATATCTTCTTGATTTATTCGACATAGATGATTTGAAGACCTCCCATACCATCAAGATACCTCCAAGACGTCACTACTTCATGCCCAAGTTGTCTAGATACTAAGAACCTCCCATTTTTTTCATTTGGCCAAAATCAAGCCTAAAAGGTCATATCAATCAAACAGTTGATTGATTTATAATTTATTCTGATTTATTTTTATTTATGTTGATTTATTCTCTTATTTATTGTCTTAGATTAGATATGCACAAGCCTATAAAAGATCATCTCTTGATTCATTGTAAATCACCCTTGAATTTTGAAAGAAATAGAAAAACCGAGAATTTTTTCACTTTTGATGTTTCGGCTTTGTTTGCTTGTCTTTTCTTGTAACGTCTGTGTTCCAAAAAATAATTAATTTAATTAATTTGGAACATTTTTTGAGTTTATGAACCTTAGATAAGTCTCGAGAAATTGATTATGGGGTGAAATAATTAATTTAGATTTGTTTTGTGGGTATGATAAGTCGAATTGAAAGTTGTGGGGTTTTTCTCAAGAATAGGGCGAGGTCGATAGAGGCTATCGACTAGGGCAAGTCAATAGAGCGAGGTCGATGAATCTTGCTAGGCGTTTTTCCTAGTACTTATCGACCAAGTGTGGTCGATGGAGTGAGGTCGATAGGGTGTATCGACTAGGGCAGGTCGATGGGTTTGTCGATAAATCCTGCTGGACATTTTTGTAGTGCTTACCAACCAGGTGTGGTCGATAGAGCGAGGTCGATAGGGTGTATCGACAAGGTTGCTCGATAGGTAAGTCGATGAGTTTCTTCAGATGGTTTTTAGGATGGCTATCGACTAGGATGTGGTCGATAAGTCGAGGTTGATTGTGGCTATCGACCAGGTGTGGTCGATAAGGCATGGTCGACAGGGGGTATCGATGGTGCTGGTCAATAGAGTGTGGTCGATTGATCATCTTGTTCTATGACTTGTGTTTTTAGCACTTTTTGATGTTGTGAATTGCTCGGTGGTTAGTCATGGATGTGTTTGATTAGCTTTGCATGAGGTTGCATGTTTAGCTGATTGTTTGAAATAATATGTGGTGTTATTATTTCGTGTTGGTGTGATTGTTTGATTTGCTTGGGCTTTCCTATAACCTGTGGTTGGGAGGATCAATCTCACTCAGCGTTTGGTTTACCAAATGTTGATGCATCACTTTTGTTGATGCAGGTAAAGATAAGGCGTGATCGTGGAATCGAGGCGAGGAGGGAGAGGATAAAAGGACCGGTAGTTTTAGGTTTTGTAGCTTTCGTAGGATTTCTAGAACTGGTAGAACTGTTGACCATGTGTAGATTTTTTTAGGTTTTGTTGCTTGGTGAATGTTAATTACTTGGAGAATATTTAAATGTATGGGCGTTTAATTATTAAGTAATTGCATGTGTAAAAAAAAAAATATGCGGTCGTCTCATTTCTATTGTGTGTGATTCCTTTAGAAAGCAAGTGGGATCTCTGTCTTTGTATGCGATTCACACAAGCATTGATTTGTGTTCTTATCACAAAGTTATTCTGTAAATTTGTGTGGCGAACTTCGATCCATCTCTTGTTTTTTATTCGTCTCATCCATTCGTTTAGGTAGAGAGTTCCTGATGCGGACATCAATCCAGTGACTGAACCATCTGACGAAGATACACGTGAGGAATGTACTGAGGTAACAAAGACTCAAGAAAAAACTCAGGAAGGTCCAATAACCCGGGCAAAAGCCAAGGAGTTGAGTATAGGACCACACAACAAGCATGGAGCGAATCAAGTGCATCAAGTGGAGGACGATCATGTCATCAATATTCCAGAAGTAGCTGGACCTATCAAAAGAGCTAGGAGGGATAAGCTAAGGGGAGAATTCAAGTATCCATACAAGCTCTGCTCGACACAAATGAAGATGTCCTGGACAACGGACCAGCGATGACTTCTCGGCCAAGTCAGGTACGATTTGTGTTTAATTATTTTTGTCTCCTTGCAGGTGAAATGGCCTCGGCCTAGTGGCTCTATCTGACCCTATTGAGTCTAGTTCGAGTCCCAGTAGAGTCTTTTATTTTATTTTATTTTATTTTATTTTATTTTGTGTCTGTAACTACACTTTTCTTATAAGGGGACTGCTTGTAGTTCTCAATGAAAGTGTGTGTCATTCGAGTCTTTTATTTTTACAAGTCCTGTTATTTTGAGTCGCAACCCTAGGGTTGTAGCCGACTGGACTAATTATAAAGTCCTTGGCCGTGTATCTTTGTTTTACACCCTACTATCAATAAAGAACCGAATTCTCTTAAAAGTTGTCACAAACGTTTGTCTCAGATCCTGTCTTTGTGTGTGATTCACAGAGCCACGATTTCTTAAGCTGTATCAGAGAGTCTCTCATCCTCCTTGTGGTGCTTATCAATCCATCATCACGTCCTCACAACTGGTTTCACAAGAGGAGCTTCGAGCTGCTTGTCTAACCTTCCACTTCACCGGTTTGCGAGTTGTTTGCGGAGAAGGAGCTTCGAGCTAGCTTTGTTTTCACTTCAGATCCTGACCATAAGACTTATATAACGAGTCTTGTATCAGTTCCGTATGGCCAGCTCCTATCATCACGCTTTTGGTTCCTATATTATCAATCCAAAAGTTCATAAAGGATGTACCTGGTTGTAATGCTCGAACTGCTTTGTTGAACTTCTCGAGGTTTTCCTTGCTTATGCATGTTCTGCGCCAAAGGTTATGAAATATGGGTGATGACTTTGGGTAGAGTGAGATTCTTACCTTCCTAAAGTCGTCTTCAATTTCATCCTTATTCTCCTTAGTGTCCACAGAATATAGCTCCAAAGGATACTTCTCCCATGCCGCTTCGAATGAAGTATTAAGCGGAATCAATCTAACTAGGTCTTGAAATACTATGAGGTTACTTAGCTCTGAGTTAGCTTTCAGTTCTTCCTCTGTTCCTGGTGAGTTTCTGCTCCTTGTACCTAGAGTGGAGGTGGTATTGGACCCATCTTCATAAGAGTTTGATGAATTTTGCTCATCATCTTCCATGTATTCTGCCATGTTATCTTCTTCGTGCTATTCTTCTTCGATGATCTCTCCATCTTTAATCTCTCTAATGTATTAAACAGCAAGAGGTGTTATGGTGTATCACTCACTCATAGGGTCTGGCTCTTCTTTCTCCTTAGAGTTCTTGCGTGGTATATACTCAAAACTCGTAAATCCCATAGAGTTGTGTTTTATGTCTTTTTGAGTTTTTCTTCTTCCTTAGCGGCTTCTCTTTGAATTTCGTCTAAGGTCTGAGATATATGATGAGGCTCCATGGATTTGTACGTCCTTGTAATCCCAGAGTTTTCTTATTCCTTAGTGTTTTGAGAAAAGTAACCATTTTGGTCAAAGATCTCCAAGTTTTCCCTTTTTCCTTCTCCGAGTTGCAGTAGGATTTCTTCTTGAGCTTCAGTCTTCAGTCCCTTATGCTCCTCTTAGTGATCCTCTAGATCCCCTATACTTATAGGAATATTTTCAAAATTTTCACTCCATCTATGCGTTTAGACAAATGCTCATCTCTTTCAAGTGTTATTTCAGAGTCAAAGTCATTGTGATCACATTAGCTGTCCGATATTTGATCCAACTATTTCTTGTCATTGGCGGCTTTATCTTCTTCCTTAGATGGGTATGGACCTTCTTTATCCTCAGTAGAGATGTCGGAGTACTCAAATATTTCCTTAGAAATGTTTTTATTAAAACAGTCTCCATTAGCTTTTTCCTCTAGATGTGCTTCTTTTTGAAATTTACTCTTCTCCTTTTTGTACTTTGTCTCGTGGTCTTCCTGTAGACTCAAAAATGGACGTGGTGTACCATGGTTTTCCTGAGCATGTTTTTGAAATAGAGGTGAAGTTGTACCTTGGTCTTCATTAGATAAAAATGGACGTCTAGGAGAGATTGGCGACGGTTTCCAATCTAGTGCATCGCCAAGTGTTGGTGATGAATTAGCCAGTGCATGTAGAGTTCCCTTCTCGTTAGTTACTACCTGAGGAAGTGGCTGTCCTGGAGTAGTATCTTCATGATAGTTTATGATAGGAGAAGCTTCATCAAACTCATTTTCTTTTTCACGATAGAAACAATTTTTTGCATCTTCTTCTTCTTCTTCATATTGATTCTCATCTCCTTGAAGTTGATTCTCAGCTACTTCTTCCTCCTTGTAAGCTTTCCTTTCTTCTTCCTCAAAGGCCAGGTAGGCTTGGTCGTCTTCCCATTCGCTGTACTTAGTTGGATCAGCAAATCCGTTTTGTAGAGCTTCAATCATCCATTCGAGGCGACTTTCAATGGTATCCAATGAGAAATTATTGTTGATAATCTTGGAGCTTTGATCTTGAATGTCTTCTTTCTGGTATTGGAGTTTCGTGTCAATGCTTTGTAACTTCTCTTGAATCCCTGAGAGATGATTGTTGAGAGTTCCAAACATAGCATCGAATTCGGATTGTTCCTTATCAGTTCTGTCATTAATAGCTTTGAAGTCTCTTGCTTGTGCTTCCATAAGTGCCAGCAGTGACTTCTCAAAGTTCTCCTTCAGCTGAGGAGAGAGTGGAGCGGATGCCCCATCACCTTCAAATGAATAGGGATTTTTTGGGTCAAGACCAATAGTCTCGCCGCACTTAAAGTCTCGATCCATAGCATAGCAAAAAGGCAAGTTATTGGCTTAGAAGTATGTGAGTGGGCAGCTCTCACAAATAAGTATTTTTGGTAGTGACTTGGCTGGTGGTAAGAACGCCTAGGAGCTGTTGCATTAACTCATCTTCGAGGGTTATTCCTAGCGTAAGCAACTAGATCAAATTGACAATCTATTTCTCATTGGAGCGCATTACAATCCATGATAGTACGCTCCCGAGGGTCTTTCATTAAGATGGCTTTGAGCTCGTCGTCCATCTCCAAATTTTCTTGAAATAATGTAAAAACAAAACTAAAAATTAAATAGCAAGGGTCCTAAACTAGGCTCTTAGTCTTAGAAATCGTGAGTAACAATTAACTCTCCGGCAACGACGCCAAAAGCTTGATGTGCGAAAGTTTTACCTCAGACTTTGCACAACGGAAATGCTGCAAGTGCACAACTCAATCGTATGTATTATTTAAGGATCAATCCCACAGAGAGTGAATTCATTAGAACGAATTCGATAAAGACTTAAAGCGAGAATAAGACGAATAAAAAAGAGGGTTTTTGTGAACAATTGTAATGTAAATAAAAAAAGTAAAACAAAGGTAAATCAATGAGAGCAAGCGTTGGGCGTATGGGTACTATCCAGACACTATGGTTTACTAGGGGTTCAATTCTTAAGAACGAAACTAAATTGAAGAACCCTAATTATGTATGTCAAAGAGAAAAACAAATCTAACAACCTTACATATCAAACCATAAATCCCCTTCAAGTTATCCCCACAAAATCCAACTAGAAAACTACTCAGACATAATCAAACAAACCAAAGCAAGAGATAATATGGAAAGCATAATTATAAACGAGTATGAAAGGGGTTTTATGGATCTTCTCTGTAACAACAAAGTGTAAGATCTTCTCCCTTCACAAAGTGTAAGATAATTATAAACGAGTATGAAAGGGGTTTTAGGGATCTTCTCTGTAACAACAAAGTGTAAGATCTTCTCCCTTAACACGTCTTTACCTCTCTCATCATAACTTCTGATAACCTGGATGGATTAGATTGATTCCATTAAAGATGACTCTTCTAGCTTTCCAATGACATAGTGTACGTCGAATTTGGTTCACGGGAAGGTTCACGTAAAATCTGTAACATTATTATATGATTTTTTCTCCCTATAAATATACCTCTAATCTTTTGTACATTAAGTGAATGAATAGACAAAAATTACTTTTATCTCAGCTCTCATCTATCGTTCTCACTTATAACTACTATTCGAAAGAATTATATATATATATATATACTATAAAAAAAAACATATATAATATAGTAGTATATTTTATAACAAATATGACTTAGTTTTGGATTATTTTTTACTTTGCGAGATTGACATACATTTTAAGTTATAAGATAAATTTGCCGAAAATTATGAATAATAAAGATAAATTTAAAAGATTTCCACAGAAATTAATAGCACTTGAAAATATGTTATTATATTTTAATTTATATATAACATAATTTATCTCTATAATTAATAAGTTAAAATAATAAAGATAAATTTTAAATTTGTTTAAAATTTTTCCTTAAAAAATAAAACCAAAAATGGAGAGCTAAAAAGACACTTATCATAGAGTACAAATAAATTGTACTAACAACATGCGATTTGACGTATGAATATGATTGATAAACACTTGTAAATCACCTAAAGACGGTGTAATCACAATATGATTTAAATATTTCATATAGCATGCATTTAATTTAAGTCATGATTCATTTATAGTCACGACCACACGAGAACCCCAACTACAGTTTCTCACATGTCATGTCTAGCTGTCTACTTTTCAAATGTTCATATAATGAAGGGATAATTAAATGACTACGTTTTTTTTTTGATAAAAAATGACTATGTTTTACATTTATAAACAAAAAAGAATTCCAATAAATAACTAAAAATATAGTACATATATTTAGCATCGCATTTGAATTTCAAATTTGAAGACTTTAGCTATCGAATCAAAACTTCGGACAGCTTTATAACCATACCATGCCCCCAACACCGCAACATTTACCATTTCTGTTCTTACAAGCCAACTTTTCGGATGTGTTTGTAATAGGTTCAACGAATTTAAGTTTGACAATTTTGTATCAAAAAAAAAAAGAGAGACAATTTTGTAAGGCATACTTTTGTGTACGTGGCTTCACAAGTTTTTCGCAGATGCCGGTGCATCTCAAAATATAAAAATTCTCAAAAAAATAGAAAAAAAAGTCTCCAGAACAAAGTTTGAAAGTTATGTGAAATGTTCTCTTATATTCTCATTAACCTTGTATTTTGGATATAAAAAATCACAATGAAATCTTTTGACCAAGTGACAAGGTCAATAGTATCTGCATAATTTGATTTAGGAAATTATGGACTCTAAATTAATAAGTTTAGCTACAAGACATGTCCTCTAAATCCAGACTTTCGGTTTTAAGGAAGACAAGATAATTCTTGTGCTATTGCCAAAAAGCTATGGTTTATATCGTTTATTTGGCGTTCTTAGATTGTAGTGTTCCCAAATGGTTGTGTCCATCAATGGAAAAAGAGAACTTTTTGTATAGTTATTAGTTTCATTATATATGAAATGCAGTTTTGAGTAAAAAGAAAAGGAAAACTATATATGAATTACATCATCAAGTAGAATAAGTCAAACCATATTTTCTATATTTTAACGAAATTAGTAAAGAACAAATAGATGGAACTTTGAAAAGCATTAAAGTTTTATTAAAATAGTCAACGTAAAGAAGATAAGACAACAGTCTGTATGATGTAGATTGATTATTGGTTGTTAAATGAAGTGGACACGTATGTTGCTTGGTAGATTTATTCGTATTTCGTTGGTACATTGTCCTTTTAGCTCTCTGCTGTTGCCTATCAACGTTAGTGTGTACGTGCGGATATCTTCGACTTTTCATAAAATAAATGAGTCATTAAATAAGACATTGTTAGTAAAAGAATTTACCGTATATAATAAAATAAATTGACTTAAAATGGCATTATGTTGAATACATAGCCCGAACCCCGTGGATATGTTATGCGCAGATAAGATAACATCTCGGACTAGTGACCAAAAGAAACTACGGATGTTCAAAGAAAATTCCGGGTGACCATTCAGGATCAAAAACTATATGAGAGAGTTATTGGAAAACAACACGTTGTTCTTTATGGATAATCACTAGAAGAGAGTACGGATCGCCACCTAGTATTCTTGTTAATATAATGTGACTTAAATTTGATATAACTTTTTAGAATGATTATGTTCAATTGAACAGAGAAGTGCAACGAGTCAAAAACAAGGTTTTTTGGGATGTTACGATAAGATTAACTACAATAAATAGTCACAATTTTGACCCGCGAATTAGAATTAGTGTGATTTTCAAGATTTTTCTTTTTTAATTCCATCGGGTGTTTTAGGTCTATATAAAAAGTATAGGGATTTGTAAAAAGTTATTCATCATATTAGTAAAGAAATCTTTGAGGTATTAGGTACTCGCCTAAAAAAGACTTTCATTTTTGGTGATTTCCTTTACTTAAGTTCTGTTTATTTGCCCAAATTCACTATATTTCTTTTACGATAGTTGGCTATGGTTTGCTACTTAGACTGGCTAGTAGAAAAACCTACAAATGATTGTCTGTAGTCCTTTATTGGTGGTTACCAGAAGAGAACTATTGATAGCCACATGGAACTATATGTGGCCATCCATGATAGTCTTTTTAAAGACTAGTACCCGTCTTGGGAAGTAAACAATACTAACTAAGATTAATGAAATATTTGATGAAGTGTCCACGAGACACGTCCTAATACGTCCATTTTAAAAGAGAAAATTTACCCCAATATATAGTATAATTTTATTTGACATATAGTAAGAGAAAATCTCAGGAATTGTGTTAACCATGATTGATTGTGTGGTATGTTGTGTGTCGTGTATGCTGCGTTTGTTAAAGTCAAGTTTTCTTCAAACAAAACTAATAAGCTACAAGTGCACAACGAATCAAATGTAGCACTTAAGGTATCGAACCCCACAAATAAAGAAATCGTCTTGCAAGTCTAGAGGAACAAGTAAGGCTAGAACGAGAATATAAAAAAGGGTTTTGTTGTCACGGTTGCAAGTAAACAAAATAGCAAATAAAATGAGATGTAAATCAATAAAAAACAGGCGTTGGGTGTTCAAGGGTCGTAGGGGTTCAATGATTCATTACTTCAAGATAAATTCATGTAAATGCATGTCTTCTCCTAAGTCTCGGGCTATGAAACATGAAAGATCGATTAACCTATAATTCATAGAAAAAACCAGCTGAAATCAATATGACCTGGTACTCAACTTACTCATGGAACAACACAAATATCAAAGCATTGAAATCAATTCAATTATTGTCCATAAAACTCCATTACTAAGTGGTATATGCTTGTTATGACACGGTACTCATCCAACCTAGGATCAACCAAACTAAGCAAGTGGATAACGAAACCTAGATGCCTAAGATCAGATACTAGTTCATGAGGCTAGCTACATGCATTAAGAGAAATATCAGAACGAAAGACAGTGCAATCAATGATGCATAAACAATAAACTCGCAACTTAGACAATATAGATCATTCTCCCCCCCCCTTTTGATTAATCCTTTAAACCCAACAAGTAAATCATTAATCATGCTTAAAAAAATCATCAAAGCAGGGTTAAAGTAATTCATAGATTGCATAGATAAAAGAATAAGGTTTAGAGATTACAAAGTATTAAGAGATTGAAGAGAAAATAGTTGGTGAACTTCAAAGGCAGCCATGAGCAATAGAGCTTGGTGCAGCTCTCTGGTCATCTCTAGGGTTCCTGGGGATCTTGTGAAGAAGCACTCAAGGTACGGTTGAAGCACAATTGAAGCACATGAAACCCTAGTGCATAAGGTTAAGTATTTATAGGCTTGAGGTACAAGAAGTCAGTTTTAGGGTTTTGGAGGCTAACCTCGGTGTTTTGGTAATTGGGAAGGCAAGTGAGTTGGCCTCGATCATGAGCCTCATGACCGGACTCACCAAGAGACACGACTTCGGTCACACTCCTTGCGACCAAGGTTGACAGGGGTTCACTCTTTCGGTCATATCTTCTAATCGGCTGAATAGATTGTTTTTATTCTTGTCCCTGGTGAATCTGAACTCTTCTAGCTTTCCAGGGATATAGAGATCTCTGAATGTTCTCCACGGAAAGGATTTCAATGAATATCAAACTTCTGGTGTTCTGAAACTGCCTTAAAACGTGTTTTGCTCCTTTTTAGTCTATTTTCCCTTTAAATCTACAACACCTCTTTGACACTAGAAATATTCGATAATAGCCTATTTAGTTTTGAAATCACACCAATCTCTTCATAAAACCATATGAAACAATAATAAAAATAGGTAAAAATACGATGTTATCAACTCCCCTAAACTTAGACTTTGCTTGTCCTCAAGCAAACAAGAAAGTAAAATCATGGAAAAGAGGTTTTAGAAATGATGGGAGCTTACTTACCTCTTTGGAGTCCCGTCTTTGTACTCTTCGTCGCTGTGACATTAGAACTTACTTTAGTACTTTCCCATAGGAAGTATCAATAATCCTTACTCCAACTCTACGATTCAAAGAACTTTCGGTCTCTTCATTGTCATCTCTTTACATAGATTAGTTACAGGGTATGGTTTTACCAAAGGGAAATTGATCCAAGGACGTCCACTTTCTTCCAACCAAGACTTTCTTCATATACTTCCCTCTCCTTCTTCTCACTTCCAAGACAGCCGTCTTTTCCCTACTTTTCTAGGGTTCATTGTATTTGTTTTACGGCAGCTTGCTCGTTCGAAAAGACTCCATGTGGTCACAAAAGATGCACGTGTATACGCACAAAATCCCTCGGTTCACATTAACGATGTCGGATTATTTCTGGTGGGATGAGTCTCCATGAGGTCACAAAAAATGCACGGATTTACGCACAAAATACCTCTGTTCACTTTGACTATGTAGTTTCCCTTGGCGACAAGTTTCTATGAGGCTCCAAATGATGCACGGGTTTACGCATAAAATCCCTCGGTCAATCCACTTGAAAGTTTTGCTTTGTTGGTTCCAATTTTTGAGTTACGAAGCGGAAGGAGAGGTAAAGCATACTGGTGAAGAAATGCAATGTCTTATACGCCTCGAATAGGTCTTGTGCAATGAATACCGAATCCCCTGAATAAGAAATTAAAAGTAAGGTTAGGTTTCGAGAAAATTTAGAGATAACGTTGGTTTAACCTATAATCAAGGGACTTTTAGGAATGTTGAGTCAACCCATAGTCTTCCGAACTTCGGTTTTGCAGCCAAGCTTTGAGTCATAAGAGTGTTAATCCAATTCAGATAATCCATCAAAACAAGTTCATAGTTCCCTAATTATTTTGACTCAATAAACCAAAATAAACAAAATTTGACTCGATAAAAAGGGCATATAATCAGCAAAATTATCGATGTAAAAACTGGAAAATGTCTCAAGTCAACAAAATAGAAAGTAGCATTAGTAAAGAATGTAACATCCTTCCCTCCAGAATTAAATCACACCGTCCTCGGTGGGAAAATAAGAAAAAGACGAGGATGACAATCATAAAGAAAGAATTGAATTTAAGAACAATGTCATCTCGACTTAGATTGTTGGCGACTAACCGGTATTTCTTTCTTTTTGGTGCTTGACATCAATTGAACTCGGTTTAGTTCATTGAATTCTAGATTATAAATCTATAATTGCATTCTTCCTGAGATAAAAACCTAAAAACCATCAATAATCTTGGTAAGTAAAGAAAAATAAAAACAAACCTAAGGATAGATTGGTGGTGGTGGTCGATGGTGAGATGGTGGTTGTGATGTCTCTTTGATGTCGTATCGGCCATGGTTGAGATCATTTCCATGGTGACTTAAGATTTTTGATGGAGTCACGGTTCTGGTAGTGTCACGGAATAGTCACAGAACGGTCCGTAGAATAGTCGCTAAACGATCGTGTAATAATCCGTGGAATGGTTGGTGGAATGGTGATGGAACAGATGGTGAAATGGCGATGGAATGATGGTAGAATGGATCGGGATACGGGATGCGGGATGTGGGATGCGGATAGGGACAGGTCATGTTGCAGGTCGAGACTGGTTCTGGTAGGGTCCGTGGAACGGCTCAACATCTCCAAGGTCGCAAATCTTTCACCCCAGCTTCTTTTTTCAAAATTTCTTCCATCATTACTCCCAAAATATCCAATTTATGGTTGGATATTCGATTATTGATCATTTGATCGAACAAATTTGATTTGGTGCAAGTCGTTGTGAAATCTGTTGTCGCCGAACGGTCGCGATGCTCAAAAGCTGAAAACCTTCTAATCCAGACTTCTTCTTTCAAAATCTGTTCGATCATCACTCCTGAAATATCCAATTTGTGGTTGAATATTCAATCCTAGCTCATATGATCGGACGAATTTGAATTGTTGCACTTTCTTCTGGAATTCTCGGTTGTGGAACGACAACGGCTCCGGTGTCGAAAGTTACAAATCTTGTGATTCCAAGTCTTTTTTCTCGAAATATTCTCGATCATTACTCCTGAAATACTCTATTAAATGGTGGATTTTCAATCATAGATCCGCAGATCAGGTGGATCCGATTTGGGGCGTATTGACTTAGGATTCATGGTCGTAGAACAGTGTTTTCGCGACATGGCATAGTTGTGGCTTGGTACGGTCACGAAATGATATGGCCATGGAATTGGACTCGGTACCGGTCACTGGTGGTGTTCTTGGTCTTGGAAACAAGGCTGGCTTGGTGGGGAATTCAGCATCAATCACATGTGCTATGATCGATCTGTTGCCTTCTGCATACTTCGGTCAAAGGGTTGACCATTCTTGGTGTTGTATTTGCAACTTGTTGCTAGTCTTGTTACCATAGGGGAGTGTCGATACAGCTTGGGGAAGGCTCCATGAAGTAAAATAATGGTTAAAACAACGAAATCTCTAACTTCTTGACTGACCTCGGTCACATGCCTCGTGACCTAGGTTGTCCTTCCTCATGACCTCGGTCACGGCCTTTTTGAACCAGGTCGACTCCTCTTAATCTTTTTCTCTTTTTCTTATTTTCTATTTTCTTTTTATATTTTTATGAAAAACCTGTAATAAAACAATGAAAACATCAAAAGAAAAAGGAAATTAAAATTAAAAACTGAAAAGAAAACTTACAAGTGGGTTACCTCCTACTAAGCGTGCTTGTTTAACGTCGTTGGCTCGACGGTTGGTTTGCTCCTTATGCGAAGTGAGGTGAATCCTCTGTCCATAGAAAAATTCTCATGGTTCTCTCCAGCTTAGGTGGCTTCCTTTGAGGATGTTGAGATGTTGGAACAAAAGGTACGGCTTCGTAGAAAACTTCTCGGTCAATGTTGGCAAAAGATATCCTTCTGTTCGGCCAATCAATGATAGGTCTTGTTGTTGCAAGAAAGGATCCTCCTAAGATGAGTTGTGTAGGTCTTCCTTTCTAGACATTGATCACTTGGAAATTCGTTGGAACATTGCAGTTCCCAATTCTCACATGAATGTCCAAAATCATACCTTCAGGAGTTGTGGATGAAGAGTTCGCAAGTCCTATGCGAATCTCTAAAGGTTTTAGAGTGCTTAAACCAATCTTCTCAATAGCTCTTGTAGGCATAAGGTTGATGCATGAACCAGAATCACACAATGCATCTTTGAATTCAACTCTTCTTATAGAACAAGTAATAAGAAACTTCTGGAGCTGTCCACTTTGTGTAAAGTTCTAATGTCTTCTGGTGCTAAAGCTTTCATGAACAATTCTCTCATGTCCTCTATAGACTCCTTACTATCATTGAAGAAACGGTTTATGTTGTAATCAATCCAAGCATTCATGAAAAAGGTATCGGGTGGTAAAGCTTTGACGGCTTTGTTGAGTTCTTCCAAGTTGTCTTCGCTTATGTGTCTCTTATGCCATAAGTCCTTGAGATGAGATGAGGCATCGAGGAAAAGAGAGATTCTCATGCTCCTGAAGTGGTCTTCAACATGTTCATCATTAATGTAACTCTCCATGAAGAAATGCTTACTTGGAAACTTTGCCCATGCTTCTTCGAAAGGGATGTGAAGTGGTATGGCTCTTACCATCATTCAAAACTTGTCTCTTAGGGGATCATTAAAACGTGATACTGTTTGTATCTCAGCAAGATTGACAGACTATTAGCCTTCATTCTCCATAGGATCAACTTCGTATTCTTCTTCAACTTCTTCTTCCTCGTGATCTTCTTCTAGCTCCAAGTTGTCTACTTCTTCTATAATAGCCGCGACATTACATGGGCAGTCTCCTTGTTCTTCATGAGTTGGAATAGATGGGCTAATGGGTTCTCCTTGCTGAGTCTCAAAGTCTTCTAAGGTTTGATTACTTTTGGTAAAATCAACAAGTTTTTCTTGTAAGACTTCCATCTTCTCTTCAAGACATTTTTGACTAAATTCACGGTGTACTTAACATCGGTAATCTTTACATATTGCTCCTGTGCAATCTCGTCACACTTCAGTAGCTCTTGGTTTATTCCACAGATCTGATCTTCCATACGATGAACTTGGTCGGCTTGAGTGGAAAATTTTGAACCAAAATCGGTTTCCATCTTTGAGAACTTGGCTCCTAGTTCTTCATGGTACTTCTGCTTCTCCTTGGTAAGTTGTTGCATAGCTTTCATAGTAAGCATCAGAGTGTGGTATCATATTTTAACACTGAGTCTTGAGTCTTTTCAATAAGAACAAGATAGTTTTCAGTACTTTTGTATCATTTTAGGCTCTAACAATTGCTGAAATCAAACGAGATTATAATAGAGAAATGGAACAATACGTAATCAAATAGAGAAAGTATAGAAGATTATAACCGATTGGTAGTTGTGTATCACCGATCGGTATGAGAGACAAAGAAAACTGATCAGTACACACTTGTAACCGATCGGTTGGCGAGTTACGCAAGTTTCCTTTTTGAAATTTAGGGTTTTTCCTTTGTTGTATAAATAAGTGATTTGTTGTGCTTTTAGTGTTCTAGCCCTTTTGTTTTGTCCGTTATTTTGAATCTTTTTTTTGTTTGATTCCATTTTGTTGTTGTTTTGTCATGTTTCGAGTCGAGTCTTATTTATAGGACTACATGATTGAGATTTGAGCTTGGAGCTGCATTTTGGATCAAGATGAGCGAGAAAATAAGAGACTTAGAGCAGACCATATTTTGAAGTCTGTTGAAGTCTACAGACCATATTCCGAAGTCCGCATATTGTATGCTGAAGTGTGTTGATGTCTGTAGAAGTCTGTTGAAGTCTGCAAACTATATTTTGAAGTCTGTTGAAGTCTTGTGAAGTATGCTGACTGCGACCCAACTTTCTTTTTTCTGAAATTCTGCTATATTCCATTCTTTTATTTTTATTTTATTTCTTTTATTTTGTGAAGGTATAAATACCCCTAAAACGTAGAACTCCGGGGGGATTCCATTCATTCACGCTTTATTTTTATTCAGACTTCTGGCTTTTGCAACTTTTAAGTTTTGGGAAGACGAATATGTGATTCTACATGACTCCACATCGCTTCAGAAGATTTATGAATCCCTTTGGATTTCTATTTAATTGATCATGAGTTTTTCTTCATCTCCTGGTTGTTTCTTTATTTCCATGGCTGAGTAGTCTCCTAGTTAGGTTTAAGGTTTCAAAGGGATTTATAAATCATTGAATTAGACATAGATAGGGAATTATATTTGGGATCTTCATCTATTGTTGATCTTATTGCTAGAATTAGATTAGCTACATATTTTCTTATCTTAGGTTGTTTAACATATAAAAAGTATAGTTTAAAAGCCTGAAATAACATAGATGAGCGGTTTGTGAACTTTAGCCAACGACAATTGATGTTACTCCACTTTATGAACATTTCGAATTAGAATTTCATTGCATGCATGAATTTTTATTGACAAAGGACAGCTTAGTTGCTAGGAACTTCATTGCATAAATAGTTGTTTCATGCTATCGCATGATACCTTTACATTCATAAGTTTTGTTCTGGAACGGTTTTTAATGCATTTCCATTAATTGTTGCATTCACTCTCATAGATACCTAAAGAATTCTCATCACACAATGTTTTATTTAATTAGTTTTTACACTGATTTTCACTATAACGTTTTTGCATTTTATCTTAGTTTAAATTATTTTAATTTATAGTGTACTCTATTGGTTCGTATAAATTTGATCCTGATTTTACTACTGCAATTGTATTTGTGCACTTGTCGTATTAGTTTAGGGTAAAACATCTGGATAACTGCTTCATCCCAAAATCCATCACTTAATCTCGAGTAGGATAATATGGAATTAACCATTTTTAAGACTATATTTTTTCTCTCAGATACACCATTCTGATGTGGTGTATACGGAGGCGTAGTCTCGTGTATAATACCTACAGACTATAAATATACAGGACCATAATACTCCCCACCTCTATCTATCAGTGCATAACTTCTTAATCAAGTCATTATATTGCAACTCAACCTCGGTTTTATAAACCTTAAATTTAGCTAGGGCCTCATCTTTAGCATGTAATAAAAATACATAGCAAAAATGAGAATATTTATCTATGATCGTGATGAAATATTTCTTGTTTCCTAAAAATTATTTAGCATGCAAGTCACATAAATCACTGTGTATAGCACCATTAAATTTTGTTCAATAGTTTTAAACGGTGAGTAGGAACAAAATTAAAACAAATAATACCGCGTTTCAACTTACTCTCCACAAAGAACACAAACTATACATTTATAGTTTGTGTTTTCATTTAACAAACAAAAAAAGCTATAAATGTATAATATTTTTATGATTATCAAATGACGTATAATATTATGTTTATTATTGTACTACTATACGTTTATATAAATCTTAATGACACAGTCAGAAACCCCTAGGTTTAGCAAGCGCAAAACCTAGATCGAAATCGAGTTCACAAGCAACAAACTCGAATGATAAAACTCTGGAATTTACCAGAATAAGGTCTTCAATCCACCAGAAAAGATAAAAAGATGAACTCTAAACTTTATTGACAAAATAATAAGATTGTCATCTTCTCGGTTACAACTAAAGTCGTTTACATAGTAAACAAACTAAAAGAAAACCCCTGATGTAAAAAGGAAAACCAATAGAAATTGATATAATTAAGAAAAAAGGAAATTTACCTAAAATAATTAAAACCTGAATGATTAAGCTCCTGCATCAGACTCCTCTACTTCCAAAGAACTCTACCTCGAGTTATCTTATGCATAAAGAACCTCCTCTGTATTATCCCGCACAGGAGGGAAGTCATGTAGATATGCATCTGAATTCAACTTGATGTCTGGAGTTTTAACCCGATAAACTAAACCGCAAGTACAAGGTTAAATGTGCAGTAGTAAATACGGGATCGGATCCACAAG
>CM051390.1:6619043-6660384 GCA_028015245.1 Cardamine occulta
GACTAGAGTTCACTTTAAATCTATATTCATGAGACAGAGCTGGAACAAACTACAGGGGTTTTGTATTGTCACGATAGAACCGATTAAAAGCAGTAAATAAATTAGATGTAAACAATAAAGAGAAAGAGTTGGGATTCGGAAAATCGTGGGGATTCAATGATTATTAGGATATCTAACCGGACTAAGGTCTAATGAAATCCAGTTCTAGAACTATTGACAAGCTAACCACACTTTTGCAAGCGATAACCATATTAACATAAATCTGTTAGGACCCTATGCTAGCAATTTATTCAAGTTCAATAAGTTCAGTTAGTAATCCAACCTCAAGTTTCATTAGATAACAATTACCATGCCTATAAACTATTGATTCCGATAACCTAACCAATGTTAGCTGTATTAGAGAAACCTATAGATAAATTGCTAGATTCATCAACCTACCAAAAGTATTAATATTATAGATATAGAAAACCAATTCATAAACCCTAATCAATAACAATATCCTTAACCAATCTTTGAAATCCCTTTGAATGGATCCCTATTCCCAACAATAGAACTTCTCAGACATGATAGAGAACATACTGAATGACTCCATTGATATCATAAAATGAAATTACAAATTATAAATTAATAGGGTTCAAAAAACAACTTGAAAGAGTAGATCTAATCTCCCCAAAAAGCAATGAAACTAAGGACGGAAAAATCTCAGAAAAACAACTTGGAACTATCATGGAGCAAGCAGCCCTATTTATAATTATAGGAGATGAAAACCCTGATAAAAAAATAGGAAAATATAATATTATGTGCAGGGATCGGTCGATCTCTAGAAGGATCAGTCGATCCCTGGCCTACTCGGTCCAACTTCTGCATCTGCTTCGTTTGCTCGCCAGATTGACCTGTCTTCAGTAAAACAGGCATAAACCTTGAACCAGGAATGAGATTGACATGAGACCGGTGCCAAATCAAAGCTAACTCAAAGGGAAATCATGTGTATAAAGCTCATTGCAATCCGATATCTCTAAGATCTCCAACGAATGTCAAAAGTCTGAAGCTTCTGTATGATTCTACATCTCCAAATTTGTATTTTCATCATAAAACATCATGTTTTCCTCCAATGACTTGTAAACCTATAAGAACCTTAAAAGAACCAAAAATACACAAAACCTATTCCCAAACTTGATCAAGACTTAAAATACATATGAAATCAAAGACATAAAACTTTTAAAATCATGGCACATCACAACTTCTTAATACCAATAAGATTTTTTGATACTTCCTTTGGGATTGTTGTATTCTGCTTTACGACACCCATCATCCTTTTAGTTTCCTTGAAAAAATCATCTTGCTTTTTCTTCCTATGAATCATAACTAAGACACTTGATTTCTTTCTCCATTGATTCTCTTCTTTGTAGTGCTTCATCAGTTCATATGCAATCAACTCTGTAAAATCCCTTTAGATCACTAGTGCCCCTTCTAGAATTATCGTCTCCTCCACTTCCGAAGTTCCATATAATAATGGAATATCAGTCTTTACCCGATAGTCATGATTGCTCTGTTGAATTCCTTGATCAACTATCTCGTTCTTCACGAGTTCTTCATCAACATCCATGTGAGAATTGTGATTATTCTGTAGATTTACTTCACCGATACCTTCCTTCATGGGTTCTTCTTCATTAGAACTCAGAATTTAATCAATTACAACACAATTTTTTCTCCTGGTTGAACCCAAAGTTCTTCTTCTCTATTTTTTGTGGATTGTTAATTAGATTTATTAACATCTTCATAGGATTGTAAAAATCATTGCCACTCCGTAAAACCCTAATTGGTTTTTCTCCTTTGTCTCTTGGTTTTTTTGCTTTGTTGTTGGTCTTTTTAACCAGATTTGTCAACGCTTTCACCTCCTTGGTTAAAGTAGTTAGGGCCGTGGTAATAGCTGACGCAAAACCCTAAAATTCTGATACCACCTGACGCAGTCGGAAACCCCTAGGTTTAGCAAGCGCAAAACCTATGTTGAAATCGAGTTCGCAAGCGACAAACTCGAATGATAAAACTCTGGAATCCACCAAAATAGGGTCTGAAATCCACCAGAAAAGAGAATCCACGAGAAAAGATAAAGAGATGAACTTTAACCTTTATTGATAAAAATAATAAGACTGTCATCTTCTTGGTTACAACTAAAGTTATTTATATAGTAAAACAAACTAAAATAAAACCCTAATATAAAAAAGAAAACCGTTAGAAATTGATATAATTAGGAAAAAGGAAATTTAACTAAAATAATTAAAATCCGAACGATTAAGGTCCTGCATCACCTAATGTATACATAATCTTATAGTTTTATTTTCTCCTATAACTTTTATACAGTTTTTCCAAAGTTAAAATCAATGAATGTTCATTATATAATTAATATTTTTTTATATTTCAGATAAACAAAAACATGTTTGCCTTACAAAGCTCTCTAGTTTGGTTGATAAAAAAAATTAAAATATGAAAGGAATTCCATTTTGTAAGCTTACCTTACAAAGCTCTCTAGTTTTATGATTAAATCATTGTTTCGAAATAAAATCGGCCTGTTTAAAATTAGATTTAAAATTTAATTTAACTAAATAGTTTTTTCTTCTCAGCTGAGAATTTTATTGAAGTTAAATTGTTAAGTTTTATTAAACCAAAGATCAACATAAATCTAGAAACAAATCCGTATTTATTAAAACTTTGGAGACTATAAGCCCGACACAGGAGGCAATAAAGAAGAAAAACTTTTGAAAATCAGTCGAAAGGACTAAAAATAACATGAGTCAAAGCACTAAAACTAGAACTTTGAAACCAACCACAACCAAAAACTTTTCTATAGAAAATGTTGGTGCGAGAGCTCAAAAACAAATCACCAAAAAAGATCACACGACCGAAAGGAGAGAAACGTACATAACAAATCATGATCACACCCACTTCAAAGATCCGAAAAATAGAAAAAAAAAACTAGGCTCAAGGTAGCCTTGAAATCCAAAAGAGAAAAAGAGAATATACCAAAGAAGACCAACAACCGTGCAACGAGAGGAGAAGGTAGATGTCTCTGCAATGAGATACCATCTGAGCAACGAACTCTAAAGAGAGAACCCTAGGCCAACTTTGCTCACTCAAAAATGTGAAGACGGAAGGAAGCGGAAGAACTAAGCTCCAAAGAAATTAACCCATCCACCGAAGCTAAAGCTTAAAATTGATCAAAAAACAAAAGAAGAAATCTTTTCCTCCTGCGAGGAAACATATCTAAGAAAATGATCAACCAGAAGATGAAAAATGCCAGAGGCTTATGCTGACAAAAGCCACACTGTTGAATAAAAAGGTCTGGTGCTGCCATCAACACCACGCTGGCCTCACAGTTCACCGGCGCCTTTATCTCCCACCAGATTAAGTTAGAGCTGGCATTAGCAAGGGCTCTTGCACCAAAACAAAACTTACAGAAAAAAAAATGGTAGGAGGCAGCATCGCTAAGAGTTCAAAACGTAAGAGTACTAAGGTTATTTTTGAAATGTGCATTTTTTTGTTTAGCTAGATAGTTTAATAAATTATTTTAAATCCTATGAAAATTTTACCCCTTGTTAGAATTTTTTTAAATTCTCTACGAATTAAATCTATCGTTTAATTATATACTTTCGGTTGATAATTTAATATTTGATATATTTTTATAATGAGAAATAAATAAATTAACATATGACATTCGGGAGAAAGTTATTCTAAATAGCACTATGGGTTATCCGTATATCAAATGTAACAAATATTAATATGTAGTTCTATGTCTCCAAAATCTCATATCTTAAATCTATAACTCATGTACAAACTTAGAGATAAAGTTTAGAGTATTATTCAAACAAAAAAACGCAGTTATAGATTAAAAAACTTAGAGATAAAGTTTAGAGATAAACACTTTTTTTTTTGCTTGAAAATAAAAACGCAGCAAAAGTAACGTTATATGATTTCAGATGATTTGTTCCCTTTCAATTAATTCTGACCGAAGAGTCTCATTTAGTTATTATATTTCTCATTTAGTTATCTACACAATTTACTCATATCACATATTTATTGCAGAACGCGTGATTTTTTTTTTTCATTCTATAAATATAATAACATATCTAATTTATCAAATAATTATTTTTTCCTTAATGTAAATGTATAATGTATAATTTTAGAGGTTTAATTTTTCAGTTAATTGGTTCATATGATCATTTTTCAAAACTAATTGTGAAAATAGGTCATTCTCTATTTACATTTGTGTGAATGTGTCTCCATCTCTATTTCTCTCCGCTCTCTATTTCTCTCCTTCCTCCTTCTCTCCTCTCTCCTTCTCTCTCGAGAATTTTTTCTCTTCTTTTTTTTTCTCAAACTTTCTCTTTTTTTTTGGTACACTCTCTTTCTCTCTTTCTATATATATATATATATATATATATTTTCTATTTGTTTTATTCTTACTGATTTATTTTTATCAATTATCATTCAAATAATTTATAAAAAATAATTAAAAATACTTTTTAAAATTTTCAAATATTTTTATGAATCTAACAAGACTCATTATCATATTTGGTAATTTTTTCCTCTCTTCTTTCCCTCTTATTTTTTTGATAAATTATTAAAATGATAATAATTAGAGGAATAAAGAAAAAAAATAAAATAAAGGAAATGATAAATGTACAAAATAGTGTACGAGACAAATCGGTGTACGAGATAAGTCGTTCTACATGACGAGACGGTGTATGAGACAAATTGGTAACTAAGATGAATCAGTGTACAAAAAATTTGGTGTATAAAAAAAGACATGTACAAGATGTTGTAAGAATTATGACAGTGTACAAGGTAAATGAGTGTACAAGACAAATAAATGTACAAGACAAGTTGGCCTATAGAAAAAAACAATGTACAAGATCTTGCAAGAGTTATGACAGTATACAAGGTGAGTCGGTGTACAAGTTGAGTCGGTGTACAAGATAAATAAGTGTACAAGACGAGTTGATGTAAGAAAAAACAGTGTACAAGATGTTGTAAGAGTTATGACAATGTACAAAGTGAGTCAATGTACAAGACAAATAAGTATACAATACGAGTTAATGTACTTGTTATATACAAATCTAAAAGATGAGAATTTGGATAACACATGTAGGTTATGATATAAGATGACAATAGTATATGATGATACACATAATATATCGGTGTACAAGGACAATGTACAGACACGGTGTACACGAGAAGTTTTGTTAGATAAAGATTTTAAAAAATAAAATGGGTCTTGTTACCTTCATAAAAAGATTTTTAAAAATAAAATTTTGTTTTAAAATTTTTTTGATGATTTATGTGTGAGAAAATTATGTAATAAAATGAAAATATAAAGAGATGATAAGAGAGATGATAAAAAAGAGAAAAAAATATTTTTTTTTAAAAAGAGAGAAAGAGATACAAGAGATCTCAAAGAGAAAAGAGAGAGAAATAGACAAAAGAGAGAAAGGATAAAATTCTATTTTGATAATTGTAAATAATGAATGACCTTATTTCACAATTATTTTCAGAAAATTCCAATTCAACCTTAATTTTTTTGTCCGTTTATCTTAGAATTTATTTTATTTTTACCACGTGAAACAGTTTTTTTATCCATCTATAAAAAATATTAATTGATTATATTCTATAGCTTTATTTCAGAATATAACATTCACTTTCCCCAATTTGTCCCGTACTCTTTAGCTATTTAGATCATATTTTAAAACAAATTTCTTTTATCTAAATAAAATTAATTTCTTGTTAGTCTAATTCTCTATATATGTAACAAAAAGTTGTAGTTCTTTAAAAATTATTACAACATATG
Source organism: Cardamine occulta (assembly GCA_028015245.1). Lineage (NCBI taxonomy): Eukaryota > Viridiplantae > Streptophyta > Magnoliopsida > Brassicales > Brassicaceae > Cardamine > Cardamine occulta. Next base: position 6,624,886 of record CM051390.1, read on the forward strand.
CCCAAGTACTTTTTTTAATCCAATTTACAAATTGTTATATTGTATGATTAAAATTATCCGTAATCTTAAAAGATACCATCTATTTATTGTTTGTTTATTTCCTTGCTGTCCACTGTCCAAAATAAAAAGGAAAATACAGATAGGAAAACAAATACATCGGAAACTCAAAGGAAATGAGGAAATAAATAATACTTCCAAACGATATACTCAAATTAAAGAAGAAACCAAGGAACATAAAACATATAAAATGAAAAAACATTTATAAGCATTAAAGAAAAATAAATCTGTACGTGTGTGTGTGGGTCAGAATAATTAAATAACATGGACGTGTGGGTGTGTTAGTCAAAAGAATCAACACCGTCTACTTTAATTTCACTATAGCTAATAATGTCGGAGCAATGTCTCCTAATAGATCACCTCACCATGCCTCCTTTGCATTATATATTCAGCATTCTTCGTCGTTGTTCCTCAACAGGGCTCACATTCTCTGTCAACCAAAACTTTCATTTCGTCTTCTTTTTTCTCTGTATACTTTTTCTCTATATTTGAAATACAAGTGTAAGTACTTGTACTTGATATAGTGATCACCTAGTTATATTACATTTTAAAATGTTGTCAAGCAAAGTTATCAACGACTCACATGGACAAGATTCATCTTACTTCCTTGGATGGCAAGAATACGAGAAAAATCCTTTCCATGAAACCTTTAACCCTAGTGGGATTGTTCAGATGGGTCTTGCTGAAAACCAGGTTTGTATGAATCTATAAATTAATCTGGACACAGTCTCCCAGTTTCTTGGCTGAATACCCACTGACCCGTTGTTGTGTCTCTTCTTTGTGCAGCTTTCTTTTGACCTAATAGAGTCGTGGCTTGAAGAGCACCCAGAAGTCTTAGGTTTGAAGAAAAACGAAGAGTCGTTGTTTAGAAATTTGGCTCTATTCCAAGATTACCATGGCTTGCCGGCTTTCAAAGATGTAAGTAATATCAACTACTCTTACATCATGTCGAGGGGTGTGAAATCCGAGTTTTATTTTAGTTTTATAACTCGCACTTTCGGTTTTTCGATACCACTTACCAAAATAAACAATAAATTTCGGGTTGATGTTTTGAATATAAGATAGCAACAAATACATATTTATTAGTTATAAATTTTGAAAATATAAATATTAGAGATACTAAAATTTAGTTTTCTTTGTGCGGATCCGACTAAACATCCTAAAGTATATATTCTTCTCAAGTTAATCAAACTATGAGACTAAGTATTATATGTTTTTTAAACGACAGGCTTTGGCGAAATTTATGGGCAAAATCAGAGGAAACAAAGTGAAATTTGATACGAACAAGATGGTGCTCACAGCTGGCTCAACCTCAGCTAACGAGACACTAATGTTCTGCCTTGCTAATCCAGGAGATGCCTTTCTTATCCCTGCACCTTATTATCCAGGGTATGTGTATATTTACACTTAAAGGTTTTAAACTTTTTTAGCGTTGATTACATGAAAGACTAAAGTTTTTTGTTGGCTCATTGCTTAAAGGTTTGATAGAGATCTCAAATGGAGGACAGGAGTAGAGATTATTCCTATCCAGTGTAAAAGCTCAAACGGGTTCAAGATAACGAAGGATGCATTAGAAAACGCCTATGAACGAGCTCACAAACTTAACTTAAACGTTAAAGGAGTTCTCATAACGAACCCTTCAAACCCTCTTGGAACCTCTACCACACGTGAAGAGCTTGATCTTCTTATGACCTTCACATCCACCAAGAAAATCCATATGGTGAGTGATGAGATCTACTCGGGAACGGCTTTTGACTCTCCTGAGTTCACTAGCCTTCTAGAAGTGGCCAAGGACAAGAACATGGATTTGGATGAGAAAATCCATGTTGTTTACAGTTTGTCCAAGGATCTAGGCCTGCCGGGATTTCGCGTTGGCTTGATTTACTCAAACAATGAGAAAGTGGTGTCAGCCGCAACCAAAATGTCGAGTTTTGGCCTCATTTCTTCCCAAACTCAACACCTCCTAGCCAATTTGCTGTCTGATGAAATATTCACGACCAACTACTTGGAAGAGAACAGGAAGAGGCTGAAAGAGAGAAGAGACCGGCTAGTTTCGGGTCTCAAGGAAGCGGGGATCGGTTGTTTGAAGAGCAACGCAGGTTTGTTCTGTTGGGTTGACTTAAGGCACCTCTTGAAATACAACACTTTTGAGGCCGAGCACTCGCTATGGACAAAGATTGTGTGTGAAGTCGGTCTGAACATCTATCCAGGCTCATCGTGTCACTGCGATGAGTCTGGTTGGTTCAGAGTTTGTTTTGCTAATATGTCAGACCAAACGATGGAAGTTGCTATGGACCGTGTTAAAGGTTTTGTTGAAGACACTAACCGTTGTAAGCAAAAGAGAACCATGTGGGATACAAGGAGAAGATCTTTGATCAACAAATGGGTCTCTAAGCTTTCGGCTGTTAATTGTGAATCAGAACGTTGATGAGTTTTCTAAGAATATCCCGTTGATTGCTTACAATATTACAATTGTTTTTAATATGTTTTTTTTTTCACTCCAGATCCTGGCACAAGTCATTTATGGAGTTTTGCTCCACAAAATAAAGGCTGTTTTTTTTTTAATTGGAGGTTTGTTGTGAAAGGTCCTGTTTGTATTTTGTTCATTTGTGTAGCCAAACTATATTCATTTATTCTTTCATATTGATATAATATTGTAATTTGTAAACATGGAATAAAATTACTTATTTTTCTATAATCTTTTTTGAATTGAATGCTAATTTATTTAATTCGTCAATACATTTTCACAACAGGAAGCTACATATTTTTTAAGTTTTGAAATAGTTCAATAAAATTTAAACAAAAATAAAATTGAATTTTTCTATTAAATCCTACTTTTTATAACTACCACCTTCTCTTTACCATTTTCAAAAATACCGTTTTAGGGTATGTAATTTGACAAAAATGTATGTAATGATGGACCTCAATCTCTCGGTCACAACCCTTACTTCTCGCCGTCTTTCTAATCTCTACAAACTCTAATCGGAATTCTATCGAAGAAGGAGAATATTCCTAGATAGATCATACACATCCTAAATATAATACTAAATTTGTAAAGTAAAAATAGAAAATTGCTAGGAAAATAGGGTGTAAAACTTGTATATTATTATTCTTCTAAAAAAGATCGATCCTCTTACAAGACTATGAGAGTCTATATTTATACACGATTCTAGAATTAAATGCTATGAATAAATTCTAATTAATCCTATGATTCTCTTTCAATATATCGGTTTTGATTTCGTCTTGAATATTGTAACGCCTTGACTTTTGAATGCCTCTCTCCTTCAGTCCGTGGCTTTATTCTGCTTCGCGAACTCCCTTTGCTCTGCTTTCTCTTTCTCTTTGCAAAGCTGTATTATTCATCGAACCCCCTGGTTCGCTCTTCCGAGCTCTTCCTCGGTTCGCCCGTCCTGATCACTCCGAACAGACACGTGTTGTTTTATGAGAGACTGGATCATTTGGTTCGGGATACGGTATCAACATTTGCCCCTCAATTCCTGTGAGTTACTGCCCGGCTTGGAAGAATTAAGTGTCTTATCGCTGACCAATCTCCTTCATTTCTTCCACGTTTTGCCTCCATATCCCCTAGATTTTGGGGTTTGGCTATTTTATTGCTTTGACACGCATCTTCATTTATTATTGATTTTTTATTAATATGTGGGAACTCTTCCACTTCTCAGTGTTATCGAGACGGTTCCTCATCTGATTCAAGTAAATACCTTTACCATTTCCCTTTTTTTTTTTGTTTATTTTTTAATTTCCTTTGCCTTTCTGTTCTTTTGTTGTTAATAGCCCGAAATTCAATATCTCCATTCGATTATTTTGTTTTTCATTCCTATTGATCTATCCAATATGTCAACATCTTCCACAAACCCTAATACTTCCAAGAAAGAAAGCCAGAAGGTGTTGCCTATTGACTGCACCTACCATGGTGACAAAATTTGCCCTCAGTTCTCAACACTTTCTATGCCTAATTCCATTAAAGGTATTAGGCAGTATTGTCATATTCCGTTGGAGGTCGAATTTGCCTTGTCGGGCCCTAATGAATCCCCAGAATCAGTCCGTCTTGTGTACATGTGCGTTTTTGAAGTCTATTTTTACAGTTCTGGCCTGTTATTCCCCATTCTTGATGCTGTCCTTCTATATTTCCATCATCTCCGAATGGAAATTCCTTAGATGTCTTTAAATATGCTTTGCTACATCCTATGCTATCCTCGCGGAAACCGGGTTTTTGCTTAGTCCTAGAGACTGCAGTTCGCTCCATCGAGCTCTTGTATGGTTCGCCTGTCTTTTCTTGCTCCGAACTGACCCAACCATTACTTTGACCTTCTAAAGTAGTTGACACGTGTCATGATTGGAGAGAGTGGTTCCTCGGTGCGGATCCAGTATCAACATTTTCCCACTAAGTCCTACATGCAGTTGCTCGGCTGGGAGGACTTAAGTGTTTTTCTTTCTTTTTGCCTTCTGAACCCTTAAATTTTGGGGTTCGGCTATCTTGATCCCTTGACGTGCGTCCTTATTAAATACTGATTTTTATCGATACGTAAGAAACCCTTCCACCTCTTAATATTACCAGACGGTTTTATTTCTCGAAGGAGATAGTTTTTTTCGCCGATTTCTCTTTCTCTGTATCACTTTTGCTTGATCATTCTTGAACTTGATTGTTCTAAGCAATTTTCTTCTTCTTCTGAATTACTTTACTTCTGATATGATTATGGCCAGCAAGGAGGAGGAACCTATGCAGCAAGGAGACGACAAAGAGGAGCAAAGGCAGCAGCTTGAACCGGAGCTACAAGGAGCTGAAGATTTATGCATTTCTCCGGGTCCAATCACTCGGTCTAAACAAGAGAAGCTCAAGACCACTTTGCAACATCTCCTCAACACCATCTCGGGCAGTTTGGTGTGTGCTAATCCAGCCACATTGGTTGTGATCCAAGCCACCTAAACATTTATCAAAAGAGGTGATATGACTTACACTCTTTTTCCCTTCATTTGGTTTTGTCCCAATGGGTTTTCCAAATAAGGTTTTTAATGAGGTAAGCCATATCACTCACTCATCAGCCTCTTGATAAAGCCTAAGCCCACTTCTATCTCTTATCACAAAATAAAGGAAGCCCAAGTCCAAGAAGAGTCAGCCGAAATTTGAAGACATGCAGAGTCATTTTTATGTTCAAACTTTGTTTTAATGTTATGTTATTTTCGAGATTTTCCCTTTACTCTCTTGCTGATTTAAACTCATGTAAGGCATCATTTCTAAGTATCAAACATCTTTTCATATTCTCAAACTCTCTGAAACTTGTTTGTTCATCCTTGCTTAAAGTGATCGGATCTTCATCCTTCACACCAAGTAAGCCGAAAGTCTTAGGATCTTTCACACTCCTAGGAAGTTTCATCTCGATCCACCCCTTGTTCACCTCGTCTAGGGTCTTCACCCACGTCCAGAGCAAGCCAGAAAGTCCGAAGGTGCTCCATACCCTTTGGAAGTTTCACATCAATCCCCCCAAGACTCATCGGATAACTCCTTGTTCTTCACCTTTCATCTCTTCCGCATCACTCACCTTGTCACCAACCCTCACAACCTCTTGGAGTAGCATTCAGGGACTTGATCCTCACCTAGGATCATATCAAGTGGTATCAGAGCTGACTCCACGCCAGGTTGTATCTCTTCCGATCTGATATACCTTTTCATATTCCGATCTGTATTATCTGTTGACTGTTGGAATTTTCATAAATTCGTCTTGTCTGATAAAATCGTGAGATCTGTTGAATCTGCTTCAAAAACGAGTCTAGTATTTGTTAAAATTGATTCTAGAATTTTTGAGCATGTTTTGATAATTTTCCGAACCTGATTTAGTCGAACAATCACATTTAGAGGTTATCGGAATTTGAACAGTTATTTTCGTGTCAACTTGCTAGAATTGTTTAAAATCATTGGGTAATCCTAAAATCGTGAAATTTGTTGCATTGAAACCATGATTCAGTCTAGTATTTGTTAAAATTGACTCTGGAATGTTTGAACGTGATTTGATATTTTATTCTGTTCGATCAAGTCAAACAGTTGTTTAGGATTCTAGAAAAGTTTCTGAGTTTTCTTTGTTGTGTTTCTTTGGGCATTTTTACTTGTTACTTGTTTGAATCTGAACAGGTACCATGGTGGGAACCAGCAATGGTAAAGAGGAATCGTCAAACTCCAACAAAGAACTCCTTGATTCCTTAAGAGCCATAATGGACGAAAGTATGGCAACCATGAGAGCTGAATTAGAAAAATCAAGAAGAGCACGGAAGGAACAAGAGCTTAAACCAAAGCCACCAGACAACACATTGAGAACAACTTGGAGCAGCCCACATAAAATCTCTCTTACTCCAAAATCCAAATATGTGCTTTGTTCTGAATATCATTCGGCTAATGAACTCTTTAAATTTTCAGGAAAAAAGGAGCTACCTAGAGTGGGAAACAAATATGGAAGATTGGTTTTACTATAACCACATCCCAAGAGAAAAGAGGATAGCTCATGCAATTCGCCAACTCACAGGAGAAGCTTATCAATGGTGGATACGAAAGGTTGATGATCGCTGGAATTACAAGGAGCCCCCTATCACCTCGTGGAGAGATCTTAAGGAACTAATGAGGAATAAGTATGCACCAAATGGTTTAGTTCCAAAAGAAGCTTACAGTCCTCAGCCAAAGGAAGTATCCAAGAATGTTCTAAATGAGAAAATGAAGGCTAATGTAACCTCTCAACCAAAGAAGGTCGCGGAACAAGTCATGGTTCACAAGCAAAGCCTAAATCCATCCATTGAAACAAGAAATGAACGTCCAAAGAAATGTAAGTCCTCTGATCTTTCAAAATCCAAGGAAGTTACTTGTTATGACTCTCCTAAGAAAGGAAAATTTGCTGCCACTTGCCCTGAAAAACACGAGCTGAATATCACTTCATTAGGATCAAAACTGAGCTCACAAAACTCAAGTAGTGAAGTAGTTAATCAAGGTGTAGAAACTTCCAGTTCTTGTATAATGCACTTGGTCTTGTCAAAGGATGTTGAATCAGGTCATACTCTGGAGCATAAGGATGACAAAGCTGAAGGAAACATAAAAGAGAAGAATCCACATTCAGTGTCAACCACTTCAAAAGCTTGCCAAGATAACAAGACTGAGCGAAATGACTATGAAAACTGTTTGGTGAGTAGACCATATCCAACACCCGGCGGGCTGTGTTTCAAATATCACCCTCTTCAAAGCTGAAATGTTACCAAACATCCTACATGGTACTCATGTAAGTTTAGTCTTAGAGTTTATTCGATATTGGAATAATTTCACATTCACTCGTAGCTTCAAACAACCTGTTTTGAATGTTGAAATTTCAAGTATAATACACTTGATTTTGTCTTTAAGTGCCGAGGAAGATACAGGTACCTTAGATGTGTGCACTGACCTGGTAGGAACCACCTCCACATGGAGCTCAACAATGGATCAAAAGGAGAAGCCACCAATCAAGACCCGAGGAAACTATCTTGACTCGCAAAAGGCGAATGAAAGCTAACTTACTTTCTCTTGGTGCAGATTGTACAATGGTGAGTTCAAAATATTTTCAAGAAGATAAGACTACTCTTGTGCCATTGCCGGATCATGAGTTTTATCTTGACAAAATCAAACCCGAAGAGAATCAAGAGCAAGATAAGAAATCTAATCTTTTTGCTAGGATTAGTAAGGTTAATGATGCTGAATATTTTGATCATAAAATATTTGTCTCTTTGGATAAATTCTCTTGTGTATCTAACCTTGCACCGGTGCCACCGAGTGAGCTTAACAAATTTTTGCAGGACTTGTCTTTAGGAAACAACTCACGGAAGCTTCCCTTTGATAACTTCCACGACTACAGTGTGATCCTGAGATATGATAATAAGATTCTTGTTAAATTCAAAGATGAACCACCAGATGCATTGCCTATGCTCAGAGATAAAGAACTTGAACTCGACAAGGTAAGTATCTTTGTTCCCAAGAATCATTTTATCCCTGATCACGCAGATATAATTCACTTGTCTCTGTCACAAGGGCCAAACAAAGGTTTTAGGGTAGTCTTGAAACATACAAGAAGAAGTGAAAAGAGAGAGGACATAAAGAGAGAGGAAGACCTCTACGTCACGGCTAAGGAGCAGCCAGAAAAGGAGAAAGTATCCAATGAGTTAACTTGTGAACACAAACATGTGAGTTCTTCAAAATCTTTTAATAGTACTGGTAAGGACAAGAGAGCATTCATTCTTAAACCACCTGTGCAGTGCGTTTATGTATAAAGAAACTCTTATGAGTTTCACTAACCTTGCACCGGTGCTGCCGAGTAAGAAACCTTGTCATTTTCAGGACTTCGAAGTTGTATGCCCTAAATACGACTCAGGAATTGTCTCACTAATCTGTGGGAAGGAGAATCATATCGTCTTTGATCCAGGAGCACCCGTTGAAGCATTTCCTTATGACATGGGACACAAGATAGGTAAGGAAATTGTTGTGCCTGATGCAACAGTTCAAAGGTATGGATTTCTTTTTGTTCCGAAATCTAAGTTGCTGGAATATGAACACATCAAAGAGATTTATATGTCGACTATTGATTTTAATGATGTGATTCATTATTGTGAGAAATTTGAGCATAAAAAATTCTTTAGGCATGGAGGATTTTTGTTTGATAAAATGAGTGAACCTAATAGAAATTATGTGCTCATAGATATTGCTAATTTCTCTAATTTTGCTAGTGCTTCACCCAATGCTGAATTATTCTTTGGAGAAATTTTTTATTATGATAGCATTCTGAATTTTAATAAAGACTTAGATGATCATATTGAACCTTTGAAATCTGTTTTAGATGATCTAAGTAATAAATTGTTTGCTAGTCGGAATGACTATATTCTTTGCACCTATGATCTCTTGTCTCGAGTCTTTGTTGTGAGGATACAGGATATACAGGATGGAGAGCTAAATTTTCATGCACCTAGGACGTGGCTCTACCATGTTTGGCTTAAGAAAACTGTTGTTCAAATTGTTCTTAAACCAAAGGAGCGTTTGCTAGACATAGAGCATCAAAAGCCAGCAAACGAAGAGGAGAATATTAAGAACTTTGAGATTGGTTACCAGTTTTGGATTCGTATGAAGGAGAAACGTTTTGCAGACCAAGAGGAGTTCAAACTAATGCAAGAAGGATATTGTTCACTTCGAGTCATAGAACAGATCCATTCCTACAAAATCTGCTTGCAAGGTGAGTATATTCCGACTTACTTCAAATATTCTAATTTAATCTTTTTCCTTGCAGATTGTTCGGATTTGAGGATGGATAGCATGGATAGCTTGGAGCTTGGAACTAATCAACAGCTTAAACCTGAGGAGCTGGGATCTAAAGAACAACTAGACAACACCTACCAGCTTGATCACCAAGGTAAGTACCATGTAAGTTCGAGTTTTAATATTACTGATTTGGTTCCTTATTTTGCAGAAGAAACAGATTTGAGGTCAAATCCTTTTCAAGAGGGAGAGGGTGATATGATTATGGCCAGCAAGGAGGAGGAACCTATGCAGCAAGGAGACGACAAAGAGGAGCAAAGGCAGCAGCTTGAACCGGAGCTACAAGGAGCTGAAGATTTATGCATTTCTCCGGGTCCAATCACTCGGTCTAAACAAGAGAAGCTCAAGACCACTTTGCAACATCTCCTCAACACCATCTCGGGCAGTTTGGTGTGTGCTAATCCAGCCACATTGGTTGTGATCCAAGCCACCTAAACATTTATCAAAAGAGGTGATATGACTTACACTCTTTTTCCCTTCATTTGGTTTTGTCCCAATGGGTTTTCCAAATAAGGTTTTTAATGAGGTAAGCCATATCACTCACTCATCAGCCTCTTGATAAAGCCTAAGCCCACTTCTATCTCTTATCACAAAATAAAGGAAGCCCAAGTCCAAGAAGAGTCAGCCGAAATTTGAAGACATGAAGAGTCATTTTTTATGTTCAAACTTTGTTTTAATGTTGTGTTAATTTCGAGATTTTTCCTTTACTCTCTTGTTGATTTAAACTCATGTAAGGCTTCATTTCTAATTATCAAACATCTTTTCATATTCTCAAACTCTCTGAAACTTGTTTGTTCATCCTTGCTTAAAGTGATCGGATCTTCATCCTTCACACCAAGTAAGCCGAAAGTCTTCGGATCTTTCACACTCCTAGGAAGTTTCATCTCGATCCACCCCTTGTTCACCTCGTCTAGGGTCTTCACCCACGTCCAGAGCAAGCCAGAAAGTCCGAAGGTGCTCCATACCCTTTGGAAGTTTCACATCAATCCCCCCAAGACTCATCGGATAACTCCTTGTTCTTCACCTTTCATCTCTTCCGCATCACTCACCTTGTCACCAACCCTCACAACCTCTTGGAGTAGCATTCAGGGACTTGATCCTCACCTAGGATCATATCAACTTCTGGATGACAAAATGTTCAACAAATTCTGCTACTTCTGCTGGGAAACGTCAGAAAACTCCTCCAGGAAACTATTATGGTCGCAAAGATCGATTCGGTCCTCATCATCCGTCTGGTTCTACACGTGAATCTATTGAAGGAACTAGGAGTTTTTGCCAAATTTCACCAGAAATTGAGTTTGTCCATCCGAACCATAATAAATCTCCAGAATCGATTCATGACGGCTTATGTGCGTTTATGAGATTTACTTTTATGGCTGTGGTCTGTTTTTTCCAATCCCGGACGCACCTCTCTTATGTCTTTTTCTCTTGGAATGGCATTTCCACATATGTGCCCGAAGATTCTTCGTCACATACTGTGTTCGCTAACCCTTGCAGTGCAGAAAGAAGTTTCCTGGGAATCCTTTTCCCTCTTCCGTATTCATACTGCAAGGGGTCTTTTTGCAGAGCGGTGCTCTCCGACCATTCAAACCTAAGGTGATTGAAGTTAAAACTCTTAGATTTTCTACACTGGTAAAGAAACGGATTGAGAATGTAAACTACACCATTGAGACCAAACTGCAAAAGAAGATCGAGTATGTTGGTATGCGACTTCGAGAGAAGAACCATGTTGTAGATGCTACCGATGTAATCCGTAGAACTAGCATGGTTTCTGAGCTTCTGATTTGTGAACCTGAGCCTGAGCCTGGTTCGCACCCTTGTTCAACTCGTTTGGTTAAAATTTCTAATGACGAGGACATTGAGGACCTAGACGCTAATTTACATTGAAAGAGGAGGAGCATCCGGTGACAAAGATATTGAGGAAAATTGCTGCATAAGCGTTATCATCTTCTCAGTGAAAGCATCCGAGAGTGGTCCTTCATGATCTTCATATGCATCAATCCTCATGACTTCTCTTGAATCAAGGTTCTGATCCATAGAGTGATAGTATTGATCCGAGTGGTACGGATGGACTGAATGAATGAGCTTCTCCATTCCTATGTGAATGAGCTGGTCTCATTGGACGATCTCCAGAAGATCAAGAGTGTGATAGACATCCAGAGTGCCTCATCAAAGGTTTACCACAAGATGACTGAGAATGGCCGTAGTGAGCTCCAGAAGGTGAGCTAGAGAGTGGTCCGGAGGTGACTCCGTCCATGGTCCTGTGGTACGCCAACAGCTGAGCAAGAGTAAGGTTGTGAAACTTCTCCGGGAGAGCATCGAGGTCCATCCTCAAGGTCTCCTGAAACAATGAAAATCACAAAGAAAAATAAAAAGCACAATGTTCAAGATGTTACTGTAGTACGTAAAATTGCAAACACGTAATCTCTCCCTGGCAACGGTGCCAAAAACTTAATGTGTCAAGGAAGTTGTTCTCCTAGTTTTCCTTCAGACACACAATCAACAAGCTGCAAGTGCACATCAATCAATTGTAGTACTTAAGGTATATAGATCCCACAGAGAGAGAAGTTGTTTTGAAAATCAATAGGAACAAGTAAGGCTAGAACTCAATAATAAAAAGGTTTGGTTTGTTGTGTCACGTAATAAGTATGCAAAGAAATCAGTTTCAAACAATAATAGAAAGGTGTTGGGTGTTCAAGGGTACGCCGGGGTTCCGTGATCAAACAATTCAAGATAAATTTATGTAATGCATGTCTATTCCTTAGTCTTAGACTATGAAACATGAAAGTTCAATCAACCTATTACAATAGAGAAAATCAGCTAAAATCTATATGTCATAAGACTCAACTTTCGCAAGCAACAACACATATGTCAAAGCATTAAAATCAATTTCAATCCTAGTCCATAAACCTCCATAACTAAGTGATATGTACTTGTTATGATGCGATACTCATCCAATCTAGGTTCAAACAAACTAAGCAAGCGGATAGCATAACCTAGATGCCTAAGATCAATAGCTAGTTCATGATGCTTACTATAGCATTAAGAAAGAGATCAGACCAAAAGAACAATATAAACGATGATGCAACTACAATAAACTTGCCACTTAAACAAACAGATCACATCCCCCCTTTTATTAAACTTCTTTAACCCAAAAACTAAATCACTCAAGCATGTTCAAAGAAATCATGAAAGAAAGGTTAAAGTAATTCATAGAATATAGATAAAGGTTTAGAGATTACAAAGTATTCAGAGATTGTAGAGAAAAGAGATTGTGAAACTCCAAAGGCTTATATGAACAACAAGGCTGGTGCGACTCCTTAGGGTTCTTCTGGAGGTGGCAAGGCTCTGATATCATGGTGAAGATGAATTAGGGTTTGGTGAGGAAGCACATGTGTGTCACACGAAACCATAGTGCTTAAGATTGAGTATTTATAGGCCTTGTGGTACAAGAAGTCGGTTTTATGGTTTTGGAGGCTAAACTCGTCATTTTGGTGAATGTGGAGGCAAAGGGCCAGGCCTTGGTGGAAGGTAGGAGTGCCCGAGGTGGCCAAGAGGGCTGGCCTCGGTCACGAGCCCATGTGACCGAGGTGGTGAAGATTTGGCTTCAGTCAACATGTCTTCACTCTTTGGGATGCATCTTCCAAACGACTGAATAGATTGCCTCAATTCTTATCCCATGGGAATCTGGGCTCTTCCAGCTTTTCATTGATATGAAGAACTCCAAATTTGGTTCTTGGGAAGGTCTTCAAAGATTTCCAAACTCCTGGTGCTTTGAACTTGCCTTAAAACAGGTTTTGCTCCTGTTTTGGTTCTTTTTTCCATAAAACCTGTAAAACCTCTTTGACACTATTAATATTTGATAATAGCTTATTTAGCCTTGAAATCAAACTAATCTCTCATAAAAAAATGTGAAAACAATATTAAAAACGGGTCAAAATATGATGTTATCAGTAAGGTTGAAGACAATTGATACCAGTTTCCAACAACTCTAGGTGGCCCTCATTCTTCTCATTCCATGCACTCTCCGCATCAATCTCTCCATGAAAACTCCAATGCTAGTCTACAAAAAAGACTTCGAGAAGAGAGACTTGAGACCTTGCTTAGAAGATGCTTTGAACAGTAGGAGATGAACACAAGAATCCTCCATGGAAAGATTGATAGATCCGACCTGACTCTCTCCAAAAAGATAGATGGAATTTCTTTTTGCCTCAAGAGATTAGAAGATCAACGTGCTAAAGAAGTAGGAACCACTAGGAGTAAACTCCAATGCTTAGAAAAGGGCAAGAAAGGTACGAATCTAGTCTTGAAGAAGGAATCAAGAGGAGAGGAGAGCTAAGCAATTTGATTGAAAAGCTACAAGGTGATATAGACCATCTACGAGAAGCCATTACCGCAAGGGACTTTTCAATAAACGAGAGACTTGGCGGAGTTGAGGATCAACTCGCCAAAGAAATCCTTACCATTAAAGGATCTGATAGCTACCAAAGAGTGGACGAGCCGAACAACCCTTTAACAAAAGAGATAAAAGCTTTGGAGAATACCTTAAACCAAGAGCTTGGAAACATCTTGGAAAAGAATGACTTCATCAGCAATTCCTTAGATAGTATGAAGAGACGAGCTGGAATTCTGGAATTACTAGAGGATGGAATCATTAGAAGACAGGAACTATGTGGATCCTAAGGTGATATGATCCTAGATGAGGATCAAGTCCCTGAATGCTCTCTAAGAGGTTGTAATGGTTGGAGTGATGAGATTAGTGATGGGTAAGTGATGAAATGATGTGAAACGGCGAGTATGGTCGGATGGGTTTTATGGATCGATGCGAAACTTCTAAAGGTTGTGAGAGACCTTTAGACTTTCAGACTTGTTCGGTACGTGAGTAAAGACTCTGGACGTGATGAACAAGAGGTGAATCGGAGTGATACTTCTTAAGAGTTGTGACAGACTCTAAGACTATCGGCTTGCTCGGTGTGAAGGAATGAAGACCCGACACTTTGAGCAAGAAATGATTAAAAAAGTTAAAAAGAGTTTTGAGAATAAAAGTTTGATAAATTATAATGAGGTTTAGATGCAGAATATAAAGAGAAGAGAAGGAAGTAGCAATAAAGAGTGTGGAGTTACGAGACATGCCTCGTAACTCACACAATGACCATGTAGAATTAAACACAACATTCAAAATTCAAATGAGATAGAGAAGAGATATGGGCCACGCCTATGATGAAGTAAATGGGCCTGGAGGTGGATCAAACTCAGCAAATGGCAAGATGGACATGAGACCCAATGCACCTTGATATATCATGGTTTTTACCGGTTTTATGCCATGATATATGTCTTTTATCGAGTCTTTTATATTGCTTCGAGTCTTTTTAGAGTATTTTACAGGTTTATACACATTTGGGATCTTTTGGATGATTTGGAGCATTTCTGGAGCTTTTGGAGCATATGCAGATGCAGAGTCATGCAGAGACGACAGAAGTTTGGCATTCGTTGAAGAACATTCCACCGATGGATCGAGCTAATATTTGGATACAAGATAGATCAATGAGTTATCTTTTATCTGAAAGTGGTTTGAGGTCATTCTAACGGTGCGATCAAAAGTTATGCCAGTTTTCGTGGAAGCAGTCCAGTCTGTCACGCGAATAGAGTAAGCCGAGTTCATAACTATGAGTGTCGATCGACACTAGCAATGGTGACGATCGACACTGACCAACTCTGACACAGAATTTAACATTTAATGAATTGCAAAGTGGCCCTGAACTTCCAGAAAGTTAACAGAAGACTCCAGATCGTGTTTAGCCTTATAAATTAGGTTTTTAGGTTTTATTTTATGAATCTTCTTCTTCTTTGTGTTTATTTTGGAGAGATTTTGGGAGACAACTCTGAACCCTTTTGTTTCTTATTGATTTCTTCTATGCAATTCTATTCCTCTATGATTTCTGTTTCATTGATCATGTTTGAGTAGTTTCATAGTTAGGTTTAGGGTTTTCAAGGGTTTTTGATGAATTGTTGAATTGATTATATTATTGGGATTAATTGTTAGAGTTCTTCGCCTTAGGTTGTTCTCAAAGCTAATTCTAGGAGGCACGACAGTGCAATTGGAATTTAGATCTTAGGTTGATTGATTAGGCATGACAGTGCAGTTGATAATCTGATCTATCTAAGGTGAGCAAAATTACTTATTCGCAAAGGAATTTGGTTTAGGGATTTTGTGAACATATCGAACCTGAACGTTAAGGCTGATTTATATTCTTAGGATTTGCAAAGAAATTTGGGATTCTAGAATTTAGATTTAGATAGTTTTCGCAACGACAGTTGGTTAATTATAGCTTAGTGATTTGAGTTCTAGAACGGTTCTTAATTATAATCTCAATAATTGATTGATTCGTAGTTCTGACGATTCCTGAGATTTCCCTATGCCTAGCGTCTTTCTCTATTGATTTACATCTCTTTTAATTATTTTGCATCGCTATTTCATTACAATTATTCTTATTTAGCTTAATACTTTTACTGACAATCTATTGTGTAACCAAGTCCTTGTGGATTCGATCCCTAAATACTACAGTGATCTCTTAATTTGAGAGAGTAGCTCAGGGTAAATTTGAGCATATCAAATTTTGGCGCCGTTGCCGGGGACTTAGAGTTTACCATTAGATTTAGGTTTAAGTTTTTGTCTAAATTTTTTATTTTATTTTGTTACTAATTTCGTTCTTTCTTTCTTTCTTGTGTGTTTCAGGAACTAGCTGAGTTAGAACGAAGACCCCGGAAAGCGAAGGATTCAGCGGCGATGTTGCGTGTTATCATCAGACCCGACGAAGCTGGAGTCCTCCGGGACAGAGAAGGTCTTCCATACAATGACGCAGGACAAAGGATCGACGAAAACGGCCAGTTGATTGAGGAGGTCATTCAGGACGATGGTGTCGCTCGACACCATGCAGAGGAGGCAGGTGGTGTCGATCGACACCAGCCGGCTGCTGTCGCTGGTAACGTTGTTCAAGGTGCAGCTGGTGCCGTTGTTCAACGTGGGATGACACTAGGAGATTACAACCGGCCTGAGCAATTCTATGCCAACCGGTGTGTTATCCACCCGTCCTACACTCAGAAGCCTCAGTATCAGAAGCCTTTCCAGAGCAATGACACCTTCACGAGGAACTACGGCTCGTCTTCTTACCAGAACAATCCTCCGCCGACATCTACGAGCAAGATGGAATCCATGTTAGAGCAGGTTCTGGAAGGACAGCAAAAGATTACTGTGGATTTCAACGGAAAGATCGATGCTCTGTATACTGATCTTAATGGCAAGATTGAGCAGCTAAACGTTCATGTCAAGAAGCTCGACACTCAAGTTGCACAGACTGCCAAAGCTGTGAAGAGACTAGACAATACCCTTCCAGGAAGGACAGACGCTAATCCAAGGTATCAGTGCAATGCCATTATGTTGAACGGTGATATCAGTGCTGAAGAATTTGAGCAAATGGATGAGAAATTTTTAGCCATGCTATTGGAGGATATCGACGACAAAGATGTTGTGATTCCGGAACACGTGTCGATCGACATGGACCACTTGTGTCGATCGACACCAGCTGCAAAAGATGACATGAACTTGAATCGAGATGACCAGTGTCGATCGACACTCTCCCTTAGTATCGATCGACATGCCTCGCAGGCTGTTGCAGAAAGTGCTGAAATACCCAAGTCTGCAACAGAAAGTGTCGACAAGCCCATTCCGCCATACCCTAAGGCTGATGTTTCATATGATGCTTTGGTTAATAAAATAAGTTGGCAATTTCCAGAGGTTCACGAATTTTGTAATTTGCCAAGTGTGAAGGAAGTTATCGACAAGGCATACGCTAAAGAGATTAGTCTTAATGATGTTGTGGATCTGATTTATCTCGAGTGTGCACCAATTCTTATCAGCAGATTACAAGGGAAGCTCCCAGACCCAGTCGATATTCCAACTCCATCATTGAGGAAATTGCCTAAGAAAGAGGATAAGAAAGTTTGTGATAAGCTGGAAACAAGGAATTCGCACAACCAAGAGGTGAACAAGCTTCACTCTAAGGACTTCACTGCAAAGAATCTTAATGCTGGTGGTAGAAAGAAGAAACCGCAGAGAAGAGCAGTGATAGAAGAACCTCTTATGACCTTGATACCTAAGAAGCGAGTTGGTGATACAATTGAGTATAAGCTGCAGTATGGAGTTACCTCAAGAACATTTGCTCAGGTTCGAGCCATCATCACTCCTGAGTTTAAGGCAAAAGGACAAGCCGCTATGGATGAGATGATGCACAGGATTCTCAAACCCAAGATGCTGAACCTTAGTAAAGATATCCGTGTAGCCGGTACGTGTCGATCGACACGAACCACTTGTGTCGATCGACACGCTCCACCAGTTGTTCCGTAGTTGTCTACAACAGCTGGTTTTCGGGATGATCTCAATGTTGCTAGTCTGCGAGCTGTTGTTAAACAGAAAGCTCCACATCCTACACTTCATTCACCTCAGGAAAAGCAAAGGTACGCAATTTCTAAGCCCAAATCATCTAATATCATCGAAAAGACTTTTCGTGGTACAAAAACTGTTTTACAGTTAACCAAGCCACGAGATTCTCGTATAGCGCTTGTTTGTTCTATTGATGATTTTGTGGGGGAAAGAAGTGTACCACCCAGGCAAATGTCTCACCCGGCTGATCTTCCTCATTACCTTGGTCGTCCTCATGCACCTAATGCTTACAGTCCACCATGGATGAAGCGACAATTCTCTGAGAGACATCCATTTGCACCCACTCGCCCACCATATGTCCGTGCTTCAGCATAGTCGAGCTAATGACGTTAAACAAGCGCTTAGTGGGAGGCAACCCACTGGTATGTTTACTTTAGTTTTTCTTTACCTTTAGTTATTTTTTTGTTTTATTTTGCATTTTTGTTAGTCATGAACCTTGATAACTTGATTAGTATACTATGTGTTGTTGCTTAATATTTGCTTGAGTATTCTTAATTAGCTACAGGTTACGGTTTGTGTGCGTACCAAATCTACAACCTGTTTGCAAAAATCTATGTCAGCAACTCATTAAGCCGCAGTCGTTCATGCTTGGTGTCAACCGACACTAACGGCAACACATAGGTAGTTTTCTTGATTTCAACGTTCTTTTCGTTTGTTTTTCTTTTTCACCAAACTCATGCTTCTATAACACTGGGGACAGTGTTGTTTAAGTCTGGGGGAGGTAGTTACTAACGTTGTTTATTATTTTCTTATAGTCAAAATTTTTTTGTTTTCTTTTTGTTTTATTGAGTCAAAATTTGTCCGAAACAATGATTTTACCGAGGAATTAACCACAGTTGTAGAAGCTTAAGTGACCATTGATTCAAGTCTGGCATGAATCCGAGACTAATGGAAAAATCAAAGGCCGACCAGTTGACTTGAGACTCCCATACTTCCGCAGAAATCCTTAGTTATATGGTTTGAACTGTTAACCTCTTCGATGATTTCAGTGTTCTAAGGGCTTGACTTTCTCATCCATACCAGACATGATACAACTTTCGAGGTAATTAAATGGTATTCCTCTCCCCTGTTAGAAGATACCGAAAAATGATATGTAGAGAGGGGATGAACCGGGGATTCGGTGGCAAACACCATCAATACTCGCGTATCGAACCTTGATATATATAGAGAAGGTTGAATAAATTCTTATGAAAAGTTGAAATGATTCTCTTCCGTGTAAAGGGGTAGGAAAATTTCCCGTGACCTCATTATTTTACATGGATATAAGAGATGATCAGCAAAGGCCGCGGCAAGGTTTGGATTTTTCCGTGATACCATTATTTGCTTGCCCCTTTGTGCTTTTATTAAGAGAAAAAAAAATATAATAAAAAGGGAATAAATAAAAGAATAAGTCTGGGGGAGAGAAAGAGTACCATATATTGTGTATGTTGTCTTGTCTTGGTATTAAATGACGATAAAGTCTAGAAGGTTCTGTGCATTGAGATCTGACATGAGGAGTGCAGTGATGAAGACCTTACGGGAGATTATGTTGCAAGGTTGTGGGTATTATCAGGAAAACTGTGAATTCTTGCGATGATTTACATGGTGGTCTAGATCTTGTCAGGTAAGAGTTTCTAGTGGCTTAACTAAGGTTGATGTGATTGTGGTATTCTGATGACGTTGTAAGTTTCATGTTTTCAAACTTCTTCCCTGTATTCAGTTTTCTGTTTGCTTGAGGGCAAGCAAAAGCTAAGTCTGGGGGAGTTGATATATCATGGTTTTTACCGGTTTTATGCCATGATATATGTCTTTTATCGAGTCTTTTATATTACCTCGAGTCTTTTTAGAGTATTTTACAGGTTTATACAGATTTGGGATCTTTTGGATGATTTGGAGCATTTCTGGAGATTTTGGAGCATATCCAGATGCAGAGTCATGCAGAGACGACAGAAGTTTGGCATTCGTTGAAGAACTTTCCACCGATGGATCGAGCTAATATTTGGGTACAAGATAGATCAATGAGTTATCTTTCATCTGAAAGTGGTTTGAGGTCATTCTAACGGTGCGATCAAAAGTTATGCCAGTTTTCGTGGAAGTAGTCTAGTCTGTCACGCGAATAGAGTAAGCCGAGTTCATAACCATGAGTGTCGATCGACACTAGCAATGGTGACGATCGACACTGACCAACTCTGACGAAGAATTTAACATTTAATGAATTGCAAAGTGGCCCAGAACTTCCAGAAAGTTAACAGAAGACCCCAGATCGTGTTTAGCCTTATAAATTAGGTTTTTAGGTTTTATTTTATGAATCTTCTTCTTCTTTGTGTTTATTTTGGAGAGATTTTGGGAGACAACTCTGAACTCTTTTGTTTCTTATTGATTTCTTCTATGCAATTCTATTCCTCTATGATTTCTGTTTCATTGATCATGTTTGAGTAGTTTCATAGTTAGGTTTAGGGTTTTCAAGGGTTTTTGATGAATTGTTGAATTGATTATATTATTGGGATTAATTGTTAGAGTTCTTCGCCTTAGGTTGTTCTCAAAGCTAATTCTAGGAGGCACGACAGTGCAATTGGAATTTAGATCTTAGGTTGATTGATTAGGCACGACAGTGCAGTTGATAATCTGATCTATCTAAGGTGAGCAAAATTACTGATTCGCAAAGGAATTTGGTTTAGGGATTTTGTGAACATATCGAACCTGAACGTTAAGGCTGATTTATATTCTTAGGATTTGCAAAGAAATTTGGGATTCTAGAATTTAGATTTAGATAGTTTTCGCAACGACAGTTGGTTAATTATAGCTTAGTGATTTGAGTTCTAGAACGGTTCTTAATTATAATCTCAATAATTGATTGATTCGCAGTTCTGACGATTCCTGAGATTTTCCTATGCCTAGCGTCTTTCTCTTTTGATTTACATCTCTTTTAATTATTTTGCCCTCATTAAAAACCTTTCCCGGAAAACCACTTGGGAAAAACCGAGGAGAAGGGAAAAAGAGTATGCATGGTCCTCATGGCCATTTACTAAGTCTCTTGGGCGTGTATCTTGACCAGTGAAGTCTTGATACCCTCATGACAGCGCAAGTGATCCATATAAGTAGTCACATGAAGTGAGACCCTAAATCTCTGGTGAAACTCTCTTGTTCTAGCCCGAGTAATCGTTCCAATTTGCTCCTCCAATGCATCATTTGCTCCTTGTTGGATCTCCTTATCTTCATAAGCTTCCAGTTCCTCTTCCAGCTCCTTAGTGCTTCCTAGGATCGCATCATCCTCCCCCAGTTGAAAAGGATTTGTCCTCAAATCTGTTTGACCTGCCGCAAACAACACTAAGTTAGAACCATCAAAGAGTAACATCATGAGAAACTTACCTCGGAGATCAAGTCGATGGGCATTGTTGATGATTCTTCTTGTTAGGTGAAATGAACCATCAATCATTGGTGTCCATACTCATTCTCCAACCTCAAAGATCATCCTAAAATAATCAATGATTTACTTATGCTGCATGAAAACATCTCCGATTCCAGTCCTCGCAAAACAACTTGATGAGATAACTTTTAAGTCCGGTGGCTCCTCTTTTGTTCCTGAAAAGTTGTCAACACTTTTGGCAAAGAGCAAGCATATTATAACAGTCATTGACTCACTATAAACAGATAAACAAGTTTCAGCTATGATTAAAGCATTATCCATTTCATGTTCCTCTTTTACTAGTATCTTAAAACAAGAGTTCGGTTCCAAACATGCTATGAATAATCTTATCCTTTTCTCAATATTTTCTGGGTGTATTGAACTCATAATCACAGCTCTTGAATCATAAGAGAAAAATCGAGTCAAAGAGTTACTTACCTGGATAAGATTCTCGATGTGTTCGGTGATCATTATCATCAAAGTGAATGGTATTGGATTCGGGGGTTTATCTTTGAACATTGAAGATTCTTTGGCTACTTTTCCATGATCCTGGTTTGTTAATTTGAGCTGTAAGAACGCCAATATTGAACAGATAATCATGTAGTTGTTGTCAAAATAGAGTTTTGGAATGAAGCATCCTTGGGTGATTGAAGTTGTTTTCCTCAGGTACTTCCAGCTCCAAATTCCAAATTGATAAGTATTTTGCTGGCATGTATCTGGTGGATCCTCCTTGATTTGAATGAAATGCATGAGTTCTTCTCTAGCTCCACGAAGGGATTGAGGTTGATGCAAGTCTGGTGGCTTTTCTTTGATTGTCAATTCTCTCAAGTACTTATGATTCTCCATGGCTCCTGTTCCTTTTTCGACACTCATGGGACAGAACAAGTGCATTATACTTGAAGTAGAAAATTCTAAAACATGATTGTTCACTGTTGGTTTATAAAGCACATTGAACAAATTTGAATCACATAACTCGTTTTTAATCACATGTTTCAATTCAGAAAAAGTTTTAACCAATGCATTTTCAGTTTTCATTCTAAACAGCTCAAATGCATCACTACACAAAGAAACTTTCAAAGAAGAGTCAAGTTCACAAAATTCTTCAAACATAAAACCATTTAGCTCAAAGAATTTTTCAAGTGTGAATGTTTCAAAAGTTGGAATTATTTTGTCAAAAACGGATTTTGAAACACAAAACTCTTTCACATTTTCCAAACCAAAACGTTTTTCATCTTGAGCAGAAACCATAACAAACAAATTAGGTTCTGTCCTAACCAAATCAATTTCCTTACCATGCTTTCTTGGGTAGTCAAAAGGAAATGGCATAAGGACATGTTTTGGTACAAGGCTGGTTGGCTGCTCCGATTCATTAATCAGTGGTTAACTCCTTTGCAATGTTTTTGGTGATTCTTCTTCTAAGATCTGTGAAAAACACACAATACTACTCGGATACACCGGTTCTAAACTGGTTAGTTTTTCAAGCACAGAATCAGATTGGGTAGAAGAAAGAATACACTTAGCTTCCAAAGACTTTTTAAAATAGGGAAATTGCTCCACTGTTTTGCATTCAGTTTGCTCTTTCAAGAGGGTGTTGCTGACTTCTGTACTTCTTTTATTGGCTAGAGAACACGTCATGAGCTCTGAGTTTGATGGCATATCTTTGCACACATCTATGGTTCCTGTATCTTCCTTGGCACTTAAGGATAAAATCAAGTGTATTATACTAGAAACTTCAACATTCAAAACAGGTTGCTTGAAACTACGAGTGAAGGTGGAAATATTCCAGTAATGAATAAACTCGCCATCTAAACTTACTTGAGTACCACGCAAAGATGTTTGGTAACATTTCAGCTTTGAAGAGAGTGAAATCTGATTCACAGGTAGCTGGGGCTGGACATGGTTTAGTCACCACACAGTTTTCATAATTAATTTGCTCACACTTGTTATCTCGGCAAGCTTGTGAAGTGGTTGACACCGACTGTGGATTCTTCTCTTTTATGCTTCCTTCAGTTTTGTCATCCTTATGCTCCATAGTATGACCTGAATCAACATCCTTTGACAAGACCAAGTGCATCATACAAGAACTGGAAGTTTCTACCCCTTGATTAACTACTTCACTACTTGAGTTTTCTGAGCTCAGTTTTGATCCTAATGAAGTGATATTCAGCTCGTGTTTTTCAGGGCAAGTGGCAGAAAAATTTCCTTTCGTACGAGAGTTATAACAAGTAACTTCCTTGGATTTTGAGGACTTACATTGCTTTGGTTCACCGCTTGAGTCAAG
This sequence comes from Cardamine occulta, assembly GCA_028015245.1. Taxonomy (NCBI): domain Eukaryota; kingdom Viridiplantae; phylum Streptophyta; class Magnoliopsida; order Brassicales; family Brassicaceae; genus Cardamine; species Cardamine occulta. The sequence goes on from CM051390.1 coordinate 6,648,437, forward strand.
TGACGGATTTAGGCTTTGCTTGTGAACCACGACTTGTTCAGTAGCCTTCTTGGGTTGAGATGTTGACTTAGCCTCCATTTTCTCATTTAGAACGGTCTTGGACACTTCTTTTGGCTGAGGGCTGTAACCTTCTTTTCTTTGTTGTCTCGGCTTGTCTCTCCATGGCACTCTGCTTAGTTTTTCTTTTAGATGACCATGCCATTGTGGATTTACTTCTTCAAATCGTCAGTTCCTGGCTATTAATCTTTCACATAACTTATGAGCCCTCTTAGCCAGCATAGCCTCAAATCGTTCTTGTTCAGCATCATTATTGGATCTTTCTAGTTCGGCTTTCATAGTGGCCATACTCTCAACCATCATAGCTTTGAAGGAGTCCATAAGTTGCTTGTTGGAGTTGGAAGACTCTTGTTCGTCATGGCTGGTTCCCACCATGGTACCTGTTCAAATCCCATCAAGTAAACAAGTAAAATGCTCAAACAGAACAAGGAAAAACATGGCAAGAAACCTAAACGACAGTTTGACCTGATCAAACATAATAAAATATCAAATCACGTTAAAATATTCCAGAGACAATTTTAACAAATACTAGACTCAATCTAGGTTTCAATGCAACAGATTTCACGATTTTAGGGTTAACCAATGATTTTAAACAATTCTAGCAAGTAAACATGAAAATAACTTTTCAAATTCCGAGAACCTCTAGTTGCGACTGTTCGACGAAATCAACCTCGAAAAATTATCAAAACATGTTCAAAAATTCTAGAATCAACTTTTCTAGAAACTAGACTCTTTCTAGGTTCAGACACAATAAATTTCGAATTTTTATCACACGCCAATATTTTATGAAAATTCAAGCAAAACGTGTGACAGACAGTGATTCCAGATTCGACACTAGCAGTTGAACAGTCACAAAGAAAATATCAAATCGTTCCGAACAATTCCAGAAACAATTTTATCAATTACTATACTTAAAACAGGTTCAGATTCGATTGATATCACGATTTTATCTGACACCAAAAAATTATGAAAATTCTAGCAATCAACAGACAAATCGATTCAGATGATCTGCAGAATATGAAAGGGTAAAACGTTTTTGAATCGACACAACCTGGGTTGGAGTGAGCTCTGATACCACTTGATATGATCCTAGATGAGGATCAAGTCCCTGAATGCTCTCCAAGTGGTTGTGATGGTCGGAGTGATGAGATTAGTGATGCGGAAGTGATGAAATGATGTGAAACGGCGAGTATGGTCGGATGGGTTTTATGGATCGATGCGAAACTTCCAAAGGTTGTGAGAGACCTTTAGACTTTCAGACTTGTTCGGTACGTGAGTAAGGACTCTGGCCGTGATGAACAAGAGGTGAATCGGAGTGATACTTCTTAAGAGTTGTGATAGACTCTAAGACTATCGGCTTGCTCGGTGTGAAGGAATGAAGACCCGACACTTTGAGCAAGAAATGATCAAACAAGTTAAAAAAAAGTTTTGAGAATAAAAGTTTGATAAATTATAATGAGGTTCAGATGCAGAATATAAAGAGAAGAGAAGGAAGTAGCAATAAAGAGTGTGGAGTTACGAGACATGCCTCGTAACTCACACAATGACCATGTAGAATTAAACACAACATTCAAAATTCAAATGAGATAGAGAAGAGATATGGGCCACGCCTATGATGAAGTAAATGGGCCTGGAGGTGGATCAAACTCAGCAAATGGCAAGATGGACATGAGACCCAATGCACCTCATTAAAAACCTTTCCTGGAAAACCACTTGGGAAAAACCGAGGAGAAGGGAAAAAGAGTATGCATGGTCCTCATGGCCATTTACTAAGTCTCTTGGGCGTGTATCTTGACCAGTGAAGTCTTGATACCCTCATGACAGCGCAAGTGATCCATATAAGTAGTCACATGAAGTGAGACCCTAAATCTCTAGTGAAACTCTCTTGTTCTAGCCCAAGTAATCGTTCCAATTTGCTCCTCCAATGCATCCTTTGCTCCTTGTTGGATCTCCTTATCTTCATAAGCTTCCAGTTCCTCTTCCAGCTCCTTAGTGCTTCCTAGGATCGCATCATAAGGGAATGCCACCAGAGCTTGAAAGAACTAAAAGACTTTGTGTAAGGACAAAGAACTCTTCTCACCTCACATAGGAGAAGAACCAAAGTCTAGCCAAAGACTATAAACAAGCGCGCTTACTGGAAGGCAACCCACTTGTAAGTTTTCTTTTACCTTTTTTTTGTAGATTTCCTTTTGCTTTTGATCTTTGCATGTTTTATTTCAGGTTTCACATAAAAAACAAAGAAAATGAAAAACAAGAAAAATGAGAAGAACTTGAGTTGGAGATGTGGGGTCACTGAGGCCTATGACAGAGGTCCCAAAAAGGGCCAACCTCGGTCACTAGGCCTAGTGACCGAGGTCTGAGCGTGGCAACATACAGAGGTTTGTATCAAAGTGGCAAGAAGAATCCCAAGTCTGGTCAAGTTCATTTGGCCAATGTATGCAGAAGGCAACAGATTGATCATATCATTGAGATCAATGCTGAAAGTCCCAACCAAGCAAACCTTATCTCTAACTTGAAGCAGGAAAACATTTGGCAGAACCTAGGTCACGAAGGGCTGTGACCGAGGTACCATGAAGGCCAGACCTCGGTCACGGGGGCCAGTGACCGAGGTTCTCGAGGACTTTCATGAAAGATTGTTGATTGGAACACAAATGATCTTATGGAGATTTCCAAAGCTAACAACACAACCCTGAGGAACCATGCACCATTCTTCAACATCATCCATTGCATTAGACCAAGTCAAGGCCACTTTCATCTGTACTAAAGTCGCGATAGAGTCATCATGTTTTGTGAAGAATATCCAAATTCACTCGATCAAATGATCAAAGATTGAATACTCGACATCATATGAGTATTTCAGGAGTAATCATCGAGGCACTTTTGGAGGAAGAAGTCAAGATTGGAGGATTCTAAGCTTTTGAGTATCGCTACCGATCTACGACCGCATGATTCACAAAGGAGAGTTAATATTCAAATCAACTATATCAAAAGGGCTACAACTTGATACACACTAAGAAGTCGGATACTAAGAATTCAGATATTAAGAAGTTTTTATCAAAGAAATTTCAGAAAAAGGAGCTGAGATTCGAAAATGGCTAACTATCAACATCGTGATCCTAGCCGGCACCGTTCCGCAGCTACAAAATTCACGAAGATTATAGAATTTCATAAATTTTCCCGATCAAGTGTTCTAAGATCAGATATTATATGATAAGTCGAGTATTTTGGGAGTGATGATCGAAGAAAATTCGAAGAAAAGATCTTAGAATCAAGGAATTCTTGAAGCTTGACACCACAAACCGATTCACAATAGTTGACGACCCAATTTGTGGACAGAAATAAAGATTGGCTCGACCAAATGCTCCAAGATTGAATGTCTAATGATATGAGGACATTTAGGAGACAATAATCGAAGGAAAGATGACCATGACCGGGCTAGATTTTGAGATTCTTGGATGGACCTTATATGGAGCCGTGTTTGGACCAAAACATCGAACAACTCCACAAAACCGTCTAAATCTTAAAGACCTGCAGGTAAGTATGGATCCTTGATCTATTTGTCAAGAAAGATAGACATACTAGTGTACTGAAACTTGGTTTTTATGTAGTGAAAAGGATGAGAAATGATGAAACCAACACCCTAAGCACAACACTAAAATCCTGAGTTTTTAATCAATTGATAGTATAGTAAAGTGTCAATCCATCGGGTAAATAAAATTAGCAAAAAGGATGAGATCATTAACATTTAATTCTAGCCAAGTTTATAGAAGTTTTTTGTGAATACTAACAGTCCTAAATGATGCAATAGATAAATAAACTTAACTAGACCCTAGAAATGCTAAAGTCTGTCACCCTTTAACAAGTCACGGAATTAACAGGAAAAATCACAAAGTTTGGTATCAATCGAGTGAGTCACTCGAGTAGACCACTCTAGTGAAATGATCGAGTGACAGGAACAAAAACAGTGAATACAAAGTTAAGCAATAGAAATAAACGATAGAACTAAGATTAAAACTATCGAAAACGATAAAAATCCCAAGGAGTGGAGTCATAGGGTAATCTACACTTAAATCTGCTATGGGTGTTGAAAATCTAAACTCAGGGTGAATCCCTTGACGATGGATCTCACTTCCAACCCAACCCACTGTCGTAGTGATGGATCTGAAGATCTAGCCTACTCGAGCCTAAAGGTCCAGTGACTACAGGTCTTGCACTAAGGATTGTTCTGTTAAAGCCAAGAAAGACTCATAACAAGTGAGTAGTTGGGTCGTGACGTAAATCAACATCTGATGCACCGACTCTCATGCTATTGTGTCTTAATCCTTGGAAAAAGTAGATCTGATGGTTCAAGGCACTTTTGATGCTCATGAAGTCACCTACGATCATGCTCTAATTAGCCAGAAAAGAGCAAGCATTAAAATCACTAACCCAAGAGGGATCTAAACCCGAATCTACGAACAATCAACAAAAACCCATAGAGATCGAGTGAGATCACCTTAATCCATCCCCGAAATCCCTAAATTCACTACTCACATATCGCGATCATCATTAAAATCAAGAACACAGAAGAGCTTTGACTCGTCATAGATGAAAAATGATCTGAAGAGGAAGAAGACATGAAAAAAGGAATAGTAAAGATAAACTTCGATCTATTAAAATTGCAAAAGAGTTACAAAAATCCAAGACGAAATCGTAAAAATCAACTAAAGAGAAAACTAAGAGAGATAAGCTAAATCTACTAAAAGCGGCGCAGAATAAAAAAAGTCTAAAAAAAATCCTCCCCTTTTGGAGTTATCATTAACCTTGGTATTTATACAAAAGAATTAGGGTTAATGAACGTCTCGCTATAAATCGCGGAATCTTGTCGAGGCGTTGCTCTCCACTCGACCGAGCAGTCGAGTGGACTAGTCAAGTAGCTTGCATCGAGTCTTTATCTGCGTAACTCAATCAAGTGGCTTGAGCTTCCTGGGCAGTTTTCACTTGTATGGCTTCCAGTCACTCGAGTAGGCACTCCTTGCATAAATCCTCACGTCGCTTCATAGCCTGAGAGTCACACGAGTGATGATTCCTTGCAGCTCCAAGTACCTGAATGTACCACATGTTTGCAAAATGCATGCAAACTAATGCAAAGAGACTAAATATCCTAAATGTCAAATAAATGCAATAAATGATAAGAGTAATGCCTAAAACCTATGCTCAGTTGCAATAAAACAATAGTAAAAACATGCCAAAATGCAATGTTATCAAACTCCCCCAAACTTATACTTTGCTTGCCCTCAAGCAAATAGAAAGAATAAGATGAAAAGAGTAAGGGTGAAAGTGGGGACTCGGAACATAGCAAACTAAGCAAACCTCTGGAGTCAACACCACAGTTAATAGTTCTAGCATGCAAATCACAACAGTTTTACTTAAAAGCTTTAGCCATACTCATCACATAGAATTCAACACTAAGACTCAGCCAAAACAAGCATTCAAAGTAAACTATCCCTTTAACATTGATTAAACGCAAACTGGTGGATCATGATATGCAATAACTAAAACTCATTTGGTTGAGGGACAAGTTTTAAGAGATTAGAATGATCTCTTCTTCCTCTGGTTTAAGCGCAAGTATCAGGATATCTCAAAGAAGTGATTGAGCTTTAGCAGAAAGCTAAAGGTAGGATAGCCAACTGATGCATACAAGGATATAATCTCATCTACCCATAAGACAACTATGACTCTCAACCCCTAGCCTCATATAAACTCTCAAAACTACTCAATTTTTTTCTTTTCCCTTGGTCCTTTTGGTTCTAAGGAGTGGAAATTTATTTACAAAGGTGGAATCTAGCGGATATGGGTTTTAAACTTTCTTAAACTTTGATTTAAGGCTTGGACTTGAGTGGTTTACTCGAGGAGTTCACTCGAGTGCTCTACTTGGACTCGGTTTCTTTTCTTTTTAACTACACTGAGCTTAACTTTTCATTTTATTTTCATACTTCCAGATCCTTTACTAGACCAAACAATTTTATACATATTCCTAACTCCTTAGAAACTTTTTCATATATATATTTTTTTTCTCTTTTCACTCTTTCTTTTATGCTCACACTCTCACCAACCCAGGACAATGATTCTCTATAACTATACTAACTCAAAAATCGTGAGCTAGACTCTACATGGGATACTATCCTTGTCGGCACAAACCTAACACTTCCTACCGAGCTCAATCAGAATGTAAAAGGCATCACAGACACAAGAGTGATTTAATGGTCTGAAAGAAGTCATGGTTTTGGTATGGTGGAACTGCTCTAAAGGTGAGAGCAGCTACTTGGATTAGCAAGAGTGGTAAAAAGTGAAAGAAAACCCAAGTATTTTGAGGTATACATGAGTTTTAAGTTTTAGAGCATATCATGATAATTAAGTTTCAAAATTAAGGTTCAAATTCATAGAGATAGATTTACAAGTTACAGCAAGTTTTAACCAAATGAGAGTGCTAAGTTCAATTCTAAGCAAGGTGCAGCCTTATGTTTCAAACTAAGGTGAATGCATAAGACAACTTGTAACTAAGGCACTGAAATCATATGTTTGGTTATTAAGATTTAATCGGTTTAACTCGTCATCATCCCCTATGCTAAATGCAACAATCCTAAACAAATGCAACTACATAACACTCTGTTTTTGTGAAATCATTTTCTAAAAAAATTCAAATTTTTATGGGTTTTAGTTGCACATAGATGGATGCAAAATTTGAATAAGAAAACAAGATGAACATGTCAAATACATCTCTTAGACACTCTCCCAAACTTAAATTACACAGTCCCTTGTGTAATAAAAATTTAAAGGAAAGCCTAAGAGATTTAAAAACAAAGAAAAACAAAAATATGCTATGGTATTTACAAGGGTAAGGGTGTGGTACCTCATTGGCGGCTGGAGAAGTAGGAGTCGAGGTAGTCATCCATGGAATCGTGGGTGTACGAGGACTTGGCTGGCTGACTCGAGTGACTAGGTCGAGTGAGCTTCCTTGAAGGTCTACGTCGAGTGAGGTGGTGTGGGTCTGATTAATCTTCTTCATCAACAGCTGGACGTCGGATGGTAGGTCTCCTCTGAGCCGACTCGAGTAGTCTACTCGAGTGAACCGGTCGAGTGGGCTAAGAGTGGGGTTGTTCATCTTGTTCTAAAGTTGGGGTTTGGATATAAACCCTTCTCTCCCCACGTGTGTCTTCAACTGAGGATAGACGTCTTGGTTGACTCGAGCTTACGTGGCGTTGGTGATGGGTGAAGGAGTGAGTCCTTGCCAAGCTTCTTGCGTCGTGTAGAAGGTAAACGGGTGGTTGGGGTCGCTGACTAATTTGCAATTCCCTAACACTTGTTGCCAGGTCGTTCACCGCTGAGGTAAGTTCTTTGACCTTGCCTTTAAGTTTCTTGATGTTCTTGTCTTGCCATTTAGACCATCGTCTAGATAAGGTCAACTTCTTACTCACCATTCCCAAGTTGGTGCAAACTTCCTCATCGAACTCATACCTCCCAGGCTCAAGAATAGATTCCTTCACTTCCGCCATAGCATCTCTCTGGACTCTAGTCATGTAAAGGAGCTGAAGAGGTGGGACAAAATCAACGCTCTCTCCTTCAGTGAGCTTTGCCATTTCTTGGAAGGGTATGAGGACTTTGGCTTTCTTCATCAGGGGGTGCGAGAAGTTGTAGACATATTGGTCATCAACCATACTCGGGCGTAGTATGCGAGAGCTTTGAAGATGAGTGATGTGTAACCATTGAGGTTCAGACTCGTCACTCATGGTCAGGTTTATCCCACAGGCGAGTAAAATGGGCGTTACCAATCACCCTATGGTGATGTCTCCTTCTTTGTTCATCCTGTGGAGTTTAGAAGCATATGCCTTGTATGAGGTAAGATTTACGACTAGGATTTCAGCATTCCCTACACCATTCCTATCTCCTTTCATGATAATCCTGTTTTCCATATCCTCCGACGAAGCATATAGAATGAAGTCTTTCAGAGCTGAATCCATCATTTGCAGTTCTTGGTCATTAACCGCACCGGTATTTTTCTTAGCAAAAATGGTACTTGCCACGATTCAGTGGAAATACCACAAAGAAGGATTCCTTATGTCGGAGGTCTTCACCTGAGAAGTCTTTAAGGGTGTTATTCCTCCCAGAGTTTTCCAAAACTTCATAAGCTCAGTGTTACTGTAATCTGGCTTCATTCCCGAACCTTCCTCAAATTCAAACAACGCGTTGATCTGCTTGAAACTCAGTGTATGAGTGATCCCATCCACCTTGAAGTATATAAACTTGTGACTGCCATCCGTAATCATGCTCCTATGGTCAGCGTATGAAGCGACCTTCATTGTTGACAGAAATTGGCATGTCTCATTCTGGTAAGCAGGGAAGTGGTAAGTCATGAGGACTTGGAGATTGGCTGCTCTGAGTAAGCTTGTCACCTCTTCTGTGATTCCCAGGGCTTCAATTGTCGCGAGATAAGGATATCTTGTTCCGTGAAACCTCATTGACTTTAGGGCCGTAATGGAGTTATCTTCCGTTTCTTCTGATGTAATGGTTGTTGGTCCTTTGTTCCTTCTCCCTTCAGACTCGCTCTCCGTGACAGCTCAGGAGCTCTGACCACTTCTCCCTTCCTCGTCATGGAAGCCTTAGGGCTTCGTTGTCATGAGATTCATCTTCTAAGGTAGGGATTGCTCTCCTAGCTCGCATCATGTTTCGTGCTATGGTTGCAGCTGATGTTTGCTCTGTTTTCTGGACAAATTGACCTCTTTTAGACATGATGACTCAAGAATCTTTCGGAATGAATTCAAAGATATCTTTCAAACTTACATAAAATATTTCATGAGAAAAGCTTCTAAAAGAGGTCCGAAATGAGAAAGGGAAAAAGTGTGACTTTAATCAACTTCGAGCACTGTAATCGAGTAGGTGTTGTAGGGAGGAATGGATAAGGTTAGATGAGCAGCCAAGATTAAAAGTTTAGATTTCATAGATTTTCAGATAGAACCTGGGCCACTCGACCATGGGGTCGAGTGGTTTACTCGAGTCCTCTGTTCGAGTGATGTACTCGACTGCAGTGGGATTTCCTTGTCTCGACCTCACCAAGCTTCCTGAGACATCAAAACACTAAATAGAAAATATTAAAATATCATAAACGAAGAAAACTTAAAATGAAAAATATTTACAGGGATAATCATGGGACTTCCTCCCAAGTGAGCTTGTTTTAAGTCTCTTAGCTTGACATTCATTTGTTAGGCTTGCCTAACATCACCCACATCGAGTGGGGTGTCGTGCGGTATGCCTTGATCTGCTATATATGGTTTGACTCACAGTGAATTCTCTGCCTTAAGGGTCCAACAAGGTGATTGCTTCATATGGTAAGACTTCTTTTATGCGGAATGGGCCTGACCACCTTGACTTCAACTTGCCAAGAAAAAGTTTGAGTCTGGAATTGAATAGTAACACCTGATCTCCTGCAGTGAAATCTTTTTGCTGGATCATTTTGTCATGGAAAACGTTTGTTCTTTCCTTATAAACCTTTGAGCTTTCGTATGCATCAAGCCTTATTTCCTCTAACTCGTGCAAAGTTACGTTCCTCTTTTCTTGAGCTGATAAGAGGTCAAGATTTAACATTTTGTGGCCCAGAGTGCTTTGTACTCTAACTCCACAGGCAGATGGCAAGATTTTCCATATAGTAGCTAAAAAAGAGGTCATCCTATAGGGGTCTTGTATGCTGTCCTGTAAGCCCACAGAGCATTATCAAGTTTAGATGCCCAGTCTCTTTTCGAAGTTCCCACCACTTTGGCTAAAATTGCTTTGATCTACTTATTGGACACTTCGACTTGACCACTTGTGTGAGGGTGATAAGGTGTCGCAACCTTATGTCTCACCCCATGCTTTTTCAGAAGATTTTCAAATTGCTTATTGATGAAATGGGATCCTCCATCACTTATCACAACTCTGGGAACTCCAAACCTGGGGAATATGATTGATTTGAACATCTTCAAGACAACCTTAGCGTCATTGGTTGGTGATGCTATTGCTTCGACCCATTTGGAGACATAGTCAACTGCTATCCAGATGTAGCTGTTTCCATGAGATGGGGGTTGAAAGGACCCATGAAATCAATTCCCCAACAATCAAATATATCCACCTCCAAGATTGGATTCTGAGGCATCTCATTTCTCTTGCTTATATTGCCCATCCTCTGGCATGCGTCACATTGAGCAATGAAATTCTTCGTGTCTTTAAACATCATTGGCCACCATAGACCTGTTTGAAGGATTTTCTGAGTTGTCTTGAAAGTGGCAAAATGCCCTCCGTACGTGGAACCGTGACAATGTTCAAGGACTCCTCTTCCTTCTTCTTCAGCAATGCATCTTCTGAACACACTATCTGCCCCCCCTTTTGTAAAGGTAAGGTTCGTCCCAGAAATAGTGATTTGCATCTCTATATAGCTTTTTCCTAGCAATGGCACCAAGGTGCATAGGTTTATGGCCGGTTGCCTTATAATTTGCTAAGACTCGACTGTCTTACTCAAGTGAGTTACTGATATGATCCTAGGTGAGAATCAAGTCCCTGAATGCTCTCCAAGAGGTTGTGATGGTCAGAGTGATGAGATTAGTGATGCGGAAGTGATGAAATGATGTAAAACGGCAAGTATGGTCTGATGGGTTTTATGGATCGATGCGAAACTTCTAAAAGAGATGATGAACCTCTAGACTTTCAGACTTGTTCGGTAAGTGAGTAAGGACTCTGGACGTGATGAACAAGAGATGGATCGGAGTGATACTTCTTAAGAGTTGTGACAGACTCTAAGACTATCGGCTTGCTCGGTGTGAAGGAATGAAGACCCGACACTTTGAGCAAGAAATGATCAAACAAGTAAAATGAGTTTTGAAAATAAAAGTTTGATAATCTGAAAAGAAGTGAACAAGGAATACATATAGAGTTGAAAGATGCATAGAAAATAGAAAATAACCCCTTGGAATTCTACAAAGCATTAAACATAAACTTTGAACCATTCTTGAATGTCTCTTTGGATCTATTTTGTGGTTGAGAGTAGAATTTGGGCCTGGCTTTATCAAGAGGCCTTGTGAAAGAGTAATAAGGCTTGCCTCATTAAAAACCTTGTTTGGAAAACCCATTGGGACAAAACCAAACGAAGGGAAAAAGAGTGCAAGTCTTATCACCTCTCTTGATAAATGTCTAGGTGGCTTGGATCACAACTAGGGTAGTTGGATTAGCATACACTAAACTGCCCTGGATGGTGTTGAGAAGGTGTTGTAAAGATGTCTTGAATTGTTGAAGTGATCCTCTTAATATTCCCGTATCAAACGTTGTTGTTGAGCTAATCTATTTCTTCTTAGCTTCCTCGGCTACAAGCTGCTCCGGATCAAGCTGTTCCAATGCATCCTTTGCTCCTTGTTGGATTTTCTCATCTTCATAAGCTTCCATTTCCTCTTCCAGCTCCTTAATGCTTCCTAGGATCACATCATCCTCCCCCAGTTGAAAAAGATTTGTCCTCAAATCTGTTTGACCTGCCACAAACAACACTAAGTTAGAACCATCAAAGAGTAACTTCATGGGAAACTTACCTCGGAGATCAAGTCGATGGGCATTGTTGATGATTCTTCTTGTTAGGTGAAATGAACCATCAATCATTTCTGTCCATACTCGTTCTCCAACCTCAAAGATCATTCTGAAGTAAGGAAGGGGTTTCTTATTCTTCATGAAAACATCTCCGATTCCAGTCCTCGCAAAACAACTTGATGAGATAACTTTTAAGTCCGGTGGCTCCTCTTTTGTTCCTGAAAAGTTGTCAACACTTTTGGTTAAGAGCAAGCATATTATAACAGTCATGGACTCACAATAAACAGGAAAACATGTATCAGATTGTATCA
>CM051390.1:6660484-6689603 GCA_028015245.1 Cardamine occulta
AAGCATTATTCTTGTCAAGTCCTTCTTTTTCTTGCATCCTAAGACAAGATTTCTGTTCCGAATAATCTTTGAATAAACCTAAAACTTTCTCAATGATTTCTGGAGATAATATATTCATACTCACAGCCCTTAAATCATGGGAAACAAATCGAGAAAAATAAATACTTACCTGAATAAGATCTTTGGAGTGTTCGGTGCTTGAAATTATCTCGGTAAATGAAAGCGGTCTTGGATCCGGGGGCTTTTCTTTGATCAGAAAATTGTTGGTGAGAAAACCGTCGAATCTTGCGGTTATCTTACACAATGAGAGCTCTCCTGGTCGCCATTGATAATTTTGGAATGAACAAAATGATGAAAAATCCTTTTTAGGTTCTATGGAGAACATGTGAAGTGAAAAGGTCCAAATCTCGTGAGGTAAGTGTCTTGAACGTCCTAGATAGTCTCCAGGTCTCCAAATGTGGTTTTGAGATGCATCACATATGGGTGGTAGTCCTATGGGGTCATCCACTGGAAACACGTTCTTATGATTCTGCAAAAGACACATCATCTCACTCGGCAGCATCGGTGCAAGGTTAGATACACAAGAGAACTTATCTAAAGAGACAAATATTTTATGATCCAAATATTCAGCATCATTAACCTTACTAACCATAGCAAAAAAATTAGCTTTACCTTGCTCTTGATTCCCTTTGAGTTTGATTTTGTCAAGATAAAACTCATGAGCCGGTAATGGTACAAGAGTAGTTTTCATTTCTTGAAAATGTTTTGAACTCACCATTGTACAATCTGCACCAAGAGAGAGCAAGTTAGCTTTCATTCGTTTTTGAGAGTCTAGATAATTACCTCGGGTTTTTATTTGTGGTGAGGCAACTGGTGGTTTCTCCTTGATCACAATGATATGTTCAGTTCTTGTTACTCTCTCTGATGGATCCATTGTTAAGCTCCGTGTGGATGTGATTCCGCCTAAACCATTGCACACATCTAAGGTACCTGTATCTTTTTTGGTACTTAAGGGAAAAATCAAGTGCATTATACTTGAAATTTCAACATTCAAAACAGGTTGTTTGAAGCTACGAGTGAAAATATAATTATTCCAATATCGAATAAACTCGCAAGCTAAACTTACCTGAGTACCTTGTAAGATGTTACCAAACATTTCAGCTTGGCAAGCTTTTGAATGGGTTGACACCGCAGTAGGTAATTGATCGTAGACCAGAACTGCTTCAGCTTTAGTGAACCCTTTTAACACACGTGTTGTTGCTTCTCTAGGTGATTCTTGGAGTTTAACTTCTTGTGGTGATCCTGGTGGTTCTTCTTTGTTCAAGATGGTGTTGATGACATCTTGACAATCTTTATTGGCTTTGGTATCAGCTTTGGTCTTCAACTGAATATGATCTTCATAAACTGCCTGAGGTGTCATCGGAACTAACACAATCTTTCTTCCTTGATGTTCAAACAAATAACGGTTTCTGAAGCCTTCATGCTGTACTCTTCTGTCTAATTGCCACGGTCTTCCAAGGAGAATATGACTTGTTTCCATAGGTAGAACATCGCACAATACTTCATCTTCGTATTTTCCTATGGACAGAGGCACAAGGACCTGGTTCTTGACTTCCAGCTCTCCCTCATAATTAAGCCATTGTAGCTTATAAGGCTTAGCTCTCTTAATGACCGCTAGTCCAAGTTTTTCAACCATGGACTCACTCGCAATATTGGTGCAGCTACCCCCATCGATTACTAGACTACAAACCCTTTCCTTCACTAGACAACGGGTGTGGAATAAATCAACACTTATCTTAGTCTCTTCTGGATTTTGTTTTTGTGTTGCCGGTTTAGTCTTTCCTTGACTTTCAAATGGCATGTCTTTAGTAACTTGAAACTGGGATCCATCAAATGGAATTCTAGCTTGACCAGAATCTTCTTTATGCATGGTTGGTAGAAGAAAATGTCCTCCCTCGATTGATTTGATGATCGGGACCTTCGGTTTAGTTTTTGCAAGGTTGGCTTCGATCTTGGCTACAACATCTAGTGACGTATCTCCAAATTTGTAGCTGTGTTCTCCTCTGTCTTCCTTCACACTTCTAGGCTTTCTTTGACTGTCATGAGACGATTTACCATCAGGTCTACTTGGCAAGAAACCTAAATGACAGTTTGACCAGATCAAACAGAATAAAATATCAAATCACGTTCAAAAATTCCAGAGACAATTTTAACAAATACTAGACTCAATATAGGTTTCAATGCAACAAATTTCACGATTTTAGGATTAACCAATGATTTTAAACAATTCTAGCAAGTTAACACGAAAATAACCTTTCATATTCCGAGAACCTCTAGTTGCCACTGTTCGACGAAATCAACCTCGAAAAATTATCAAAACATGTTCAAAAATTCTAGAATCAATTTTTCTAGAAACTAGACTCTTTCTAGCTTCAGACAAAACAAATTTCTAATTTTTATCACACGTCAATAGTTTATGAAAATTCAAGCAAAATGTGTGACAGACAATGATTCCGGATTCGACACTACCAGTTGAACAGTCACAAAACAAATATCAAAACGTGCCGAAAAATTCCGGAAACAGTTTTATCAATTACCAGACTCAAACTAGGTTCCGATTCGATTGATTTCACGATTTTATCTGACACCAAACAATTATGAAAATTCTAGCAATCAACAGACAAATCGATTCAGATGTCTGCAGAATATGAAAGGGTAAAACGTTTTGAATCGACACAACCTGGGTTGGAGCGAGCTCTGATACCAGTTGATATGATCCTAGGTGAGGATCAAGTCCCTGAATGCTCTCCAAGAGGTTGTGATGGTCAGAGTGATGAGATTAGTGATGCGGAAGTGATGAAATGATGTAAAACGGCTAGTATGGTCCGATGGGTTTTATGGATCGATGCGAAACTTCTAAAGGGGATGATGAACCTCTAGACTTTCAGACTTGTTCGGTAAGTGAGTAAGGACTCTGGACGTGATGAACAAGAGATGGATCGGAGTGATACTTCTTAAGAGTTGTGACAGACTCTAAGACTATCGGCTTGCTCGGTGTGAAGGAATGAAGACCCGACACTTTGAGCAAGAAATGATCAAACAAGTAAAATAAGTTTTGAAAATAAAAGTTTGATAATCTGAAAAGAAGTGAACAAGGAATACATATAGAGTTGAAAGATGCATAGAAAATAGAAAATAACCCCTTGGAATTCTACAAAGCATTAAACATAAACTTTGAACCATTCTTGAATGTCTCTTTGGATCTATTTTGTGGTTGAGAGTAGAATTTGGGCCTGGCTTTATCAAGAGGCCTTGTGAAAGAGTAATAAGGCTTGCCTCATTAAAAACCTTGTTTGGAAAACCCATTGGGACAAAACCAAACGAAGGGAAAAAGAGTGCAAGTCTTATCACCTCTCTTGATAAATGTCTAGGTGGCTTGGATCACAACTAGGGTAGTTGGATTAGCATACACTAAACTGCCCTGGATGGTGTTGAGAAGGTGTTGTAAAGATGTCTTGAATTGTTGAAGTGATCCTCTTAATATTCTCGGATCAAACGTTGTTGTTGAGCTAATCCATTTCTTCTTAGCTTCCTCGGCTACAAGCTGCTCCGGTTCAAGCTGTTCCAATGCATCCTTTGCTCCTTGTTGGATTTCCTCATCTTCGTAAGCTTCCATTTCCTCTTCCAGCTCCTTAGTGCTTCCTAGGATCACATCAGTTACTCGAGTGATGCACTCGAGTGAACTACTCGAGTGGCCATGTCGAGTCACATGTTGAGTTAAACTTCCTACAGATATAAGCTGTTCTTCAGGCATGGAGTCATTCACTGGTGCCGGGCTGTCAATTCGAATTCTGGAGAGATGGTCTACTACTCTATTCTCGATACCCTTTTTGTCAACTATCTCCAAGTCATATTCTTGCATAAGGAGGATCCATCTAAGAAGTCTTGGTTTACTGTCCTTCTTGGCATAGATGTGACGTAGTGCAGCATGATCCGTGTATATTGTTACCTTCTGTTCCACCAAATAACTTCTAAACTTCTCTATGGTGAACATGACAATGAGCATCTCTTTCTTTGTTGTTGCATATCTCCCCTGAGCTTCATCTAAGGTTCTGCTTGCATAATGGATAACATGCAACTTCTTGTCGATTCGCTGACCCAAAACTGCTCCTACTGCATAGTCTGAAGCGTCACACATTATCTCAAATGGATAACTCCAGTTTGGGGCTTAGACGTTTGGTGCTGATATTAAAGCTTCTTTAATCATGTGGAAAGCCTTCAAACAGTCAGCGTCGAAAATGAATTCGGTCTCCTTGCACAGTAGTCGTGTGAGGGGTCTTGCTAGCTTAGAAAAGTCCTTGATGAATCTTCGGTAGAACCCAGCATGGCCTAGGAAACTCTTGACGTCTTTGACTGTCCTTGGAGGTTGCAGTTGCATCATTACTTCGACTTTTGCTCTATCCACCTCAATGCCCTTCTCCGAGATCTTATGTCCGAGGACAATCCCTTCCGTCACCATGAAGTGGCATTTTTTCCAATTCAGAACTAGATTTGATTCTTTGCACCTAGCTAAGACTTTGCTAAGGTTGGATAGACATGAGGAGAAGGAAGAACCATAGACAGAAAAATCGTCCATGAATACCTCTACCATCTCCTCCATCAAATCCGAGAAGATTGAGATCATGCACCTTTGAAAAGTCGCAGGTGCAATGCATAACCCAAATGGCATTCTCATATAGGCGAAAGTCCCATAAGGACAAGTAAACGTGGTCTTTTCTTGGTCATTGGGGTGTATGGGAATTTGAAAGAAATCACTGTCTCCATCAAGCAAACAGTAGTATGGGTGGTTGGCAAGTCTTTCAAGCATTTGGTCTATAAATGGCAATGGGAAATGATCCTTCCTAGATGTATCATTTAACATCCTATAATCAATGCACATGCGATCACCTATTATTGCTCTAGTTGGAATCAATTCATCTTTATCAGTTTTAACTACAGTGATTGCACCTTTCTTAGGCACATAATGCACAGTGGATACCCAAGTACTGTCGGAGATTGGATAGATTATCCCAGCATCCAAGAGTTTAATGATTTCTTTTTTACTACTTCTTTAAGGTTGGAGTTTAGACGTCTCTGGTGCTCTACACTAGTGTGTGTTTCATTTTCAAGATGGATTCTATGAGTGCATAGAGAAGGTGAAATTCCTTTTATATCATCAAGAGAGTAACCTATAGCTTTTATAAATTTCCTTAACTCGTTCAGCAAAAGGCTTAATTCTTCAGGTTTCAACTTATCATTCACTATTACGGGATAAGTGTCATTTTTACCAAGGAAAGCGTACCTTAGCCCTTCTGGAAGTGGCTTGAGTTCGACAGTCGGTGCTCTAAGTTCAGACCACTCAGATGGTTCGATGTTGTGTGACTCGGGTGGGCAATCGAGTGAGTCAATCGATTGCTGTTTCCTCTGAGCCGACTCGAGTAGCCTACTCGAGTGCACCGATTGAGTGACTTCCTTGAGTGCTGCGATTTCCTCAAATTTCCCCAGTGTTTCGACTATATCTTCTGCTCCTGATCATTGAGGTGTATTTAGAATTCCTTCATAAAAAGATGCCTCAGGATGTACATGCATTCCTCCGCTATACGTAGTCAAGGCTGTCTTCAAGTGATCCTTTTCAACTATCTCTTCAAAGAATTCTTCTGCCAAGTCCTCTATCTCTCCTAATCCAAATACTTGAATGTGAGGTTGCTTCATTGCGTTCTTGATGTTGAATTGTATAACTTCTTTTCCCAACTTTAGATCAATGGTGCCATTCTTCACATCAATCAATGCTCCAGCAGTTGCCAAGAATGGTCTTCCCAAAATCAGTGGGTCTTGGGGTTCCTCGTTCATTTCGAGAACCACAAAGTCAGTAGGAACTTTGATGTGCCCTATTCTAACGGGAAGATCTTCTAGCCACCCATGTGGATGATGGACATATCGATCTGCTAATACCAGGGAGATATTGCTGGGAGAAAATCTGGTATACCCTAGTCTTTTTCCAACAGATAGCGGCATGAGGCTTACTGATGCTCCTAGGTCACACAAGCAATTTTTGAAAGTGAGAGCATGGATTGAGCATGGTAGTGTGAAGGAGCCTGGATCCTGAAGCTTTTCCTTGCATAATAACTGCTTCTTTATGATGGCGCTGCATTGATGAGTGAGAAGTACCATACCTTGAATTTCTTTGGACTTCATAAGAATATCTTCAGGAGTCGCGGCCGCTCAACCTGCCACTCGAGTAGTTGACTCGAGTGGTGGTTCTACTGGTGCTTGTGTCTTCTAGTGATAATCACCCTCCCCCTCCTGGATCTCACTGTCCTCAGGGATAGAAACAGGGTCTCGTGGTGGTAGCTGTTTTCCATTTCGCAGTGTGATTGCACTAATCTTCTGGTCTGGTAGGGGTGTAGTTACGGTCGGACTGGTATGAGTAGAATGGACCAGTGTGCGCAATGACTGTTGTTCGGTGTAGAGGTTGCTGAGTTGTTGCTTAATATCAAGATTCTGCTGCTGAAGATCAAGAGTTTGCTTCGTGGAAGCAATAGCGACTTGGTGTTGACTATGTATGAGTTGTTGTAATAACAGCTTGATGTCGCCATCTGGTGCAACTGGTGCTGGAGGTGGCTGAGATTTGAGTAGCATCATATCAACCTTCTCGTGAAGAATCTGAATATCTGATCTGCCATCGGCCTCAAATGCATGAACATTCTGAATACCTCGTCCATATTTCTCGTTGGAAATACTGTCTGATCTTGCTAAGTTTTCTACCAATATCCAACCAGCTTGTGCTTCAGTGCTTAAGAAATTCCCATTGCTACCAGTGTCAAGGCACATCCTGACCATGGGTGAGACGCCACAATATATTATGCAGAGTAATGATGCTTTGGAGAAACCGTGGTGTGGACACTTCATGAGACAACTGTTGAATCGGTCCCAAGCGTCATATAAGGTTTCGCCCAACTTCTGGTAAAATGTGGATATCGCTTGCTGAAACATCGTAGTTCATTGGATTGAGAAGAACTTGGTGAGGAACGAAGCCTTACAGAATTCCCAGGTTGTGATAGATCCTGGTGGGAGAGAGTTTTCCCAGGTAGTGGCTTTATCCGCTAAGGAGAATGGGAACAGTCTTAGCTTGTATTCATCTTCAGTAATCCCGCGAATCCTTGCGAGGTGCAGATTCGTTAAAAGACATCTAGATGTTCAAGAGGGTCTTCAGATGCCCACCCGTAAAACCTGTTGTTTGAAACCATGGAAATGATGCACCCGGAGATTTTGAAATCAGCATCTGCTTCTGGAGCAGCTATTCCACGTCTCTTTGGAGTGTGAAATGGTGTCTCGTGTGAGACTATTGATGTAGCCATGGAAAGTTCTGATACACTCAACTAGGTGACCCGGGTAGATAACTCGAGTTATAGGGGAACCTAAATAGAAAGAAGTGTACCAGAATTAGTAACATGATAGAATGTAAAAGAACAGGATCTCAAATGCAATGAAATCCTAATTGTAATTCTAAATCACCCAAATGGCAATGGCGCCAAATTGAAACTTGGTTTTTATGTAGTGAAAAGGATGAGAAATGATGAAACTAACACCCTAAGAACAACACTAAAAGCCTGAGTTTTTAATCAATTGATAATATAGTAAAGTGTTAATCCATCGGGTGAATGAAATTAGCAAAAAGGATGAGATCATTAACATTTAATTCTAGCCAAGTTTATAGAAGTTGTTTGTGAATACTAACAGTCTTAAATGATGCAATAGATAAATAAACTTAACTAGACCCTAGAAATGCTAAAGTCTGTCACCCTTTAACAAGTCACGAAATTAACAGGAAAATTCACAAAGTTTGGTATCAATCGAGTGAGTCACTCGAGTAGACCACTCTAGTGAAATGATCGAGTGACAGGAACAAAAACAGTGAATACTAAGTTAAACAATAGAAATAAACGATAGAACTAAGATTAAATCTATGGAAAACGATAAAGATCCCAGAGAGTGGAGTCATAGGGTAATCTACACTTAAATCTGCTATGGGTGTTGAAAATCTAAACTCAGGGTGAATCCCTTGACGACGGATCTCACTTCCAACCCAACCCACTGTCGTGGTGATGGATCTGAAGATCTAGCCTACTCAAGCCTACAGGTCCAGTGACTACAGATCTTGCACTAAGGATCAATCCGTCAAAGCCAAGAAAGACTCATAACAAGTGAGTAGTTGGGTCGTGACGTAAATCAACATCTGATGCACCGACTCTCACGCTATTGTGTCTTAATCCCTGGAAAAAGTAGATCTGATGGTTCAAGGCACTTTTGATGCTCATGAAGTCACCTACGATCATGCTCTAATTGGCCAGAAAAGAGCAAGCATTAAAATCACTACCCCAAGAGGGATCTAAAGCCGAATCTACGAACAATTAACAAAAACCCATAGAGATCGAGTGAGATAACCCTAATCCATTCCCGAAATCCCTAAATTCACTACTCACATATCGCGATCATCATTAAAATCAAGAACCTAGAAGAGCTTTAACTCATCATAGATGAAAGATGATCTGAAGAGGAAGAAAACACGAAAAAGGAACAGTAAAGATAAACTTTGATCCATTAAAATGCAAAAGAGTTACAAAAATCCAAGACGAAATCGTAAAAATCAACTAGAGAGAGAAAACTAAGAGAGATAAGCTAAATCTACTAAAAGCGGCGCAGAATAAAAAAGGTCTAAAAAAAATTCTCCCCTTTTCGAGTTATCATTAACCTTGGTATTTATACAAGAGAATTAGGGTTAATGAACGTCTCGCTATAAATCATGGAATCTTGTCGAGGTGTTGCTCTCCACTCGACCGAGCAGTCGAGTGGACTAGTCGAGTAGCTTGCATCAAGTCTTTATCTGCGTAACTCAATCGAGTGGCTTGAGCTTCCTGGGCAGTCTTCACTTGTATGGCTTCCAGTCACTCGAGTACGCACTCCTTGAAGAAATCCACACGTCGCTTCATAACCTGAGAGGTCACACGAGTGATGATTCCTTGCAGCTCCAAGTACCTGAAAGTACCACATGTATGGAAAATGCATGCAAACTAATGCAAAGAGACTAAATATCCTAAATGTCAAATAAATGCAATAAATGATAAGAGTAATGCCTAAAACCTATGCTAAGTTGCAATAAAACAATAGTAAAAACATGCCAAAATGCAATGTTATCATGTACCAGGTTGGAAATCAAGCAATGAAGGATGAACAAGGACTACAACGGCCGTTTTAAACAAGGAAGGGCCGGCTCCGGTCACAAGCTTCGTTACCGAGGTGCGTAGAAGGGCTAGCCCCGGTCATGAGCTCTGTGACCGAGGTTTCTCTGTAGTGTCTGCGCCCAAGCTGATCCGTATCTCACAATTTTCCAAGCAAGTCCATGTTCCACCGTGCCGATTAGATCACTTCACCAAGCCGAACCAAGAACTTTATTCAGAACAACCAGTCACCATGGAGAAGATCTCAACCATGGAAATCATGACATCAACTAGACACCACCATCACCATCTCACCATCGACACCACCACCATTCTATCTTTCTTTGTTTCTATTATCTTTATTTGTTTTTTCGCCTATTATTGATGGTTTTTAGGTTTTTGTCTCAGAAAAGATGCAACTAAAAAGTTCTTCACAAAGAATTCAATGGACTAGACCGAGTCTATTTGATGTCAAGCATTAAAGAAAAAAACACTGGTTAGTCACCAACAATTCAATTCGAGGTGACATTGTTCTTAAACCTAACTCTATCTTTACGATTTTTATCTTTTTCTCTTTTTTATTTTCCCATAGAAGACGGTGTGATTTAAGCCTGGAGGGAAGGATTTCCATCCTCTACTAATGGTAGACTTTCTGCTTTGTTGACTTGAGACCTTTTGCCACTTTTTATATTCATAATCATGCTGTTTTAATTGAGTTGAATTTTTTTCTTTTTTATTGAGCAAAACTGTTAGGGAACCATGATCTTGTTCTATTGGATTATCTCAATTTGAGAAAACTCTGATGATTATATGCTAGGCCGCAGAGCTGAAGTTTGGAAAGGCTATGACCTGACTCAACATTCCCAAAGCTTCTTTACATCGGGGAATAGGGTAAACCAAAGTTGTCTCTAAATTCTATTTGAACCTAACCTGACATTCAATTAAACAAGAAAGTATAGAGTGGAAAAGAGGTTTTGAAAATAACGGGAACTCACTTGGCTCTAGGGGTATCATCTTTGCACTCTTCCTCGCTTAGGATTTAGAACTTACTTTTGTACTTGCCCATAGAAAGCATCAATAATCCTTTTTCCACGATCCAAAAGACTTTCGGTATCCCCATATCATCACTTTACATTGATTCATTGAAAATGAAAAATACGGTGGTCTTACCAAGAGAATGTCAATCCAAAGTGATACGCCCTTAGGGGTACGGCTCCGGAACTGAGTAGAGAAATAGACAGACTGAGAAGGATTTACAGAAAGATGGATTTGATGAGACGGTGAAAAGATAGTGATGCAAGTGATGTCTCCATATTTTACACATTTTAAGCATATATCTGAGTCCATTTTAGAAAAGATTCACCCCTTGTCTATACCATTTAAAGTCCTTTTTGTCCATTTTGCATACATAGGAGGATTTGTATTAGATTTCCATACACATTGCATTTTTGGAGCTAAAAAAGGTACAACTTGAAGCATGGATGCTAGGACAGCTTGAGTCCCACTCGAGCCCGTGCTCGCCACGCTACTCGAGCCCGTGCTCACCACGCCACTCGAGCCCGTGCTCACCACGCCACTCGAGCCCGTGCTCGCCAAGCCACTCGAGCTCGTGCTTGCCACGCCACTCGAGCCTGTGCTCGCCAAGCCACTCGAGCCCATGCTTGCCTCGCCACTCGATGCCCCACTCGAGCCCACCTCCGCTCGAGTCCACACCCGACATCGAATCCCCGACTCGACCTACCATGCGACACCGCGACTCGACGTTACCACTCGACGCCATCTTGCTCAGACATGCGATGTTACCACTCGACGCTGGCACTCGACCTCCCAGCTCAAGCCCGAGCTTGAGCTCAGCTCCACCACTTGACAGTTCCACTCGAGTCCCCACTCCACTCAACACACTCGACACCACTCGACCAGACTTGGTCGAGCTGCACCATCCACGAAGACTTAGCTATTTTTCTTTGTCTTTTTCTGTTTTAGGGTTTTCCGTATTTTACTATAACTACCACTGTTGGGTATTATCCAGGGGACAAGTCTTTTATTTTTAGGGTTTTTCTCTGCCTCCAAACCTTGTTCTTAGTGTTCTTCATTTTGTAATTCAGATCTCTCTTAATCTAGTACTTAGTTTGCTTTAATTCTTTGCAGTCTTGCTATTCTCATCCTAATCTATCTTTCTAAACTATTTTCAATGAATTTTGAGAAGTTTGATTTTTCTGGGTTTATGTTCTTGATGATGATGATTTGTGTTCTTGAGTAGTGATTTAGGGTTTCTGAGGATGGGTTAGATCTGTGTAGGATTCTTGGTCTCCTTAGATGTTTGAGCTTTAGATTGCATAGATCTCTTCTGGATTAGGTGTTCTTAATGCTTAGTTAGCCAAGACATTGGTAATTATGATCTCAAGCATTTCCCACTCAGAAGGTGTTGATGAAATGCTTGAACCAACTAATACCAGAGATCTATAGTTTTAACCCATGGCTTAAGAGGTTCTAGCTGTATTTTGACATTAATGAATTGGTTCTTAATGCTTGCCTATATTATGTTTCATTGATATCTGCTCTAAGTTTGCTTGTATCTTTGACTAGGTATTAAGATTAGGAAGTGGTATAGGCTTGTTGGTGTTTGTCACGAGAGTGGAGCCACCTTACTTTGATGTTCATTGTCTAGAGATAGCTTCTGTGAAGTTTTGTTAAGCGTCTAGGAGAGACCAAAGAGAATCACATTTCGATTGCCCCATCCTTAGACCCCTATTTACATCTTCTTGCTTTATCATCTTGTTCTAAAGTCATTTACTTGTTTATTGCACGTTTATCTTTTTTCTCTCTTTGCTCGATCTCTTGCAGATCAAAGAAGAGCCACCAGATTCAACATCCTTCTCAAGTACAATATTGTCTAGGGAAACCGACATAGATCATAAACAGGTTAGTAACACTTTAACTAAATTCATTTCTAATGATTTCAGAAATGTGATAACTAACCTGTTATGTGTAGAAATTTTTGATAATAATTCTATTGTTCCGAATGGATTTATGAATCATAACATTTGTTTAGAAGAGCACATAGAACCTGAGCAAATAATTTATCAAAATTTTCTAGCTGTTTATAATTACTCCATGACTGCATTAATACACTTGTCTTTTGCCAAAAGAGTTGAGAGTATTGCAGGAGCTAAAGAGGAGCCACCGGATTTAGGAGTTCAAACCCAAGTCAGGAAAAGAACTAAGCCGGTAACACCACCACCTCTAGGACGTGCTCAGGACAAAGGAGTAGAAGATGAGCGGTTCAAGCCATCCCTAATGGACCAGGAGAAGCCCCAAGGCGTCAGATGCTTCAAAAAGATCAAAGAAAAACCTCCAGATCCAACACAACTACCTTGTACCATGCTGCATACGGAACATAAAGGAGACCAAACCCAGGTAAGTAACATCCTTATCAGATTCATTTCCAATGATCCAAAAAGTGTTATAATTGACCTGTTAAGTTTAGAAAATGTTGATAAAAACATTGGTGTTTCAGAGAATTATTTTGATCAAAATAGTTTGTTTATTACACTAGTAAAACCTGATGATAATTCTATCTTGGACCAATCTTGTTTACCTGTTTTCTATGATTCCATGTCTGTGATAACACACTTGTTTCTTTCCAAAGGAGTTAAGAATATGGCAGGTATAAAAGAGGAGCCACCAGACGTTGGAGTTGAAGCACACACCCGGAAGAGAGCTAAGCAAATGGCAACAGCAATGCTTGAATGTGATCAACGGCATGGAATATCCAAGTCAAACCAGCTCAAGGGAGAACCACCAGATGCACCATTCCTCCAGACCACACACCGAGGTAAGATTTTAAATCTTCAAGGACGCATGAAAGCTAACTTGCTTTCTCTTGGTGCAGATTATCAAGTTTCGAGGTCGAAACCTAATCAAGGGGGAGGCTATGATGAGGCCATCAAATCAAGCTCCATCCCAGACCATATACCCGGTGTCAAGGAAGCTCCAAAGGCATATTACAAGGACGAGATGAAGGCTATGCTGAGCTTAGGAGATACTACGGTCATCACCTCCGGTGCCTACATCACCGGTCTCCCCATAAGAACCCGGTACTCTTCTTGATCACGGACGTGAGTTACGCCGCGAGGGTACTAAAATCTTTGACGAACCGGCGATAGAAATTGGCCAGTCCATGGAAACTTCGGACTTGGCTGATACTCGTAGGCATTGGCCATTCTTCAATAGCCCGGATCTTCTCTTGATCAACCTTCAAACCCTTGGAACGGATAACAAAACCCAAAAACACAAGCTCGGATGATCCAAACACGCTGAAACAAGATATTTTCACATAACAACAAGCATCATGGAAAAATATCTGGTGTAATCAATCAATGTAGTACAGTGGTAAGTGTGTGGTGGGTGTACAATGTTAATCTAATCAGGATGTGATCAATTCAATTTAAGTCAAGCCAAACACGTGAAAGTTTTGTCTATCAACCTAAATGATGAAATATAAACAAGTAAAGACCCACTCGAGATATCAGTTTAAGTGGGGTGATCAAGCAAATAAGAAAAATAGAGCAAATATAGCACTCGACCTAGGTGGTCGAGTAGAGAGGTCGAGTAGTGCAGAAAATGACAAAAACAATAAAGTACTTGACCTAAGCAGCCGAGTAGAGGAAATCAAGCTAAACAGAAAATTTTAAATGAACCTAATACACTGTCGTGCGACTAAGCCTCGAGTCTAATTGCTAACATACCCGATTCTGCCAGAGTCATACAATTAGACAAGCAAAGAACACCAATTTGTTAAAGCCAACAAAATATCCTAACAACTGAATCCCTAGGATAGGATACACACCCTATTTAAAACTATATCAACAGGCTAGTGTAACTAAGTTTGTGGAAAAAGTTGAATCCAACAATCTCATCAACACTGTCATGTGGAGATTGATGTATATCAAGTTCCAATTCATCAGAGAAAAACAAGCAATAAGATCACTCACCCAGAAGGGAAATCTGAAATTCAATCAATACTCAATATACCCAGATCAATCAAGAGCAATTACTAATCTAACCCATGCCTAAGAACCCTAATTAAACCACTCAGCAATCATCATCATCAACAAATGCAAAAACCCAGAAAATGCTTCAATCAACATAAGATGTAGATAATGACGAGATGAACAATATTGCAGAAAAAACTAAATGCAAAAACTCAATAAATCAGAAGAGATCTGAGTTATAAAGTTTGGAAATGAAGAATAAGAGAGAGAAAATTAAGAGGCAGAGATTAGGGTTAAAAGAGACGACCTCTTAATAATAAGAGACAAGGAAGGGGTATTTATACAAAAGGGGCTGGAAGCCCTAAAAACACTAAATAACAAAACACTTAATCAGGTCTTGGGAAGGCGATTTCACTTGAGCACTGTAGTCGAGTGGTGCTGTTCGAGTGCCTCTTTCAAAAGCAGCTTCTTCCCTCGAGCTCGTCCACTCGAGCAGTCCAAGTTGAGTAGAGTTGATTTGTCCTCCAAGGTATCTTCAATCGAGTAGTGATCTTCCCAAGGAGTCGAATAAAGAAGCTGGTCGAGAGATGGATAGAGACATTAGTGCACAGAATAAATTTCTGTTTTGAAGAGATGAATCGATCAAATAGATGTTATCCAGCAACGAATCGATTATAAGAGATAGATGAGAGATGATGAAGATGTCGCACAAGGCAACAGATCACTCTCAAGAGACAAAGACTTCAGATTTTTGAGAGAACAGAATGGTGAAGATGTTTCAGAAGCAACGAACCGATTATAAGATCACAAGAGACATATATGAGTTTCTCAAACATATTTTAATAAGAAATAAATTGATTGATTTATTTGATGATCCAAATCCAGGATCAACATGACAAAGACAAGCAAAGAGTTTAAATAGAAAACTACAACTCATGCATGAAGAGCATTAAACTCTCCTAAATAAGCAAAGAAACTTGAAAATAAGCAAATAAATAAACTAGAGTTTTGAATTTGAAACTGAGACTTCTTGATCATCTTGTCATGCACAAAATGGGCTTGCTGCTGGGCTTTAGGAAGATCACAAAATGGGTCAATGATGTTGTGAATCATTTGGTCTCATTAAAAACCTTAGTTTGGAAAACTCGTTGGGACAAAACCAAACCAAGGGAAAAATAGCACACAAATCATTCACAAACACATCTAGTGATTTCTTTGGCCTGAATCATAACCATTGTAGTTAGATGTATCTTTGAATGGTGCTGGTCTTGGCTATGTATGAGTGTTACACCAATGCCTTCTTTAAGTTTAGTAGCCTTAGCTACTTTTCTTGCAAACAAGTCTTCCTCGGTTATGAGCTGCTTCTTGGTTCCTTGCTCTGGTTCAAAGCTCTTCTTTCTTGGTGTTGCTTAGGATCACATCATCCTTCCCCAGTTAAAAAGGATTTGTCCTCAAATCAGGACCATCTGCCAAGAACAAAGCTAAGTTAGAACTTTTTGAACTTGAGTTTAAAGTATGCTTACCTGGCAAGTATGTTTTCGCAGTGTTCTGTATTGGAGTGTGAAGTGGTGTAACAAGTTTAACAGGTTCTTCCGCTCTCATTTGTTCTCCTTGTCTGACTTGAGCTCCATTGAATCCGTTTGGTGATGTGTGAAGAAAATCATAACCTGTATGTTTACACAACAAAGCAATACAATAGTTAGTCTTTTTTGTGGTCTGTTGAGAGAACTTACCTTTTGATGTAATGGTTAATTTATTTTGAAGCTCCTTTAACACAAGACTCTCATTGGTGAAGATAAGACGACCATTGGATGTGTTTTTCAATGGAAAGGAGCAATCTATTTGACCAAACTGAATTTTTTTCCAGCCATTATCTTTTTTTGTAGTACTGGTTTGGTTATTTTGAAGCTTCTTTAGTGCAAGACTCTCATTGGTGAAGATAAGACGACCATTGGCTGGGTTTTTCAATTGAAAGAAGCAATCTATTTGACCAAACTGGATTCTGTTCCAACTTTTATCTTCAAAAAAGCATTTCCTTTGATGAGAAGAAACTCCTTTGGATTTCTGTAGAGCATGTATCCTTGTAGTCCTGCAAAACAAAAAATCTTCCACTCGGCAGCTCTGGTGCAACGTTAGGTAATCTCAAAGGAATTTCTTTACAAGCAGACTTATTACTAGGTGATGGAGAGGATAAAGTTCTTTGGATATTACTAACTTTGGCAAGGAAGTTTGATCGCTTGTAGATGTCATTCTCAGCCTGCTTTCCTTTCTTCTTTTGATATTGATAAATCTTGAAAGGTGTCATTAGAATAAGAGTGTGCCTTTTACCTTTAAACTCGAAAGAATACTTGTTGGTGGAGCCTTCATGAGTCAGTTGTCAATCATATTGCCATGGTCTTCCGAACAGGATGTGACTTGCTTCCATAGGTAGAACATCACATAGCACTTCATCTTCGTATTTTCCAATAGATAGAGAAACCGACACTTGGCTGTTCACTCGCATTTCACCTTTAACATTGAGCCAATACAGATTGTATGGCTTGGAATGCTTCTTTACGGTCAGGCCAAGTTTATTAACCATGTATTCACTTACTACATTGGTACAACTTCCTCCATCAATTATGAGACTGCACATGACATCTTGTGTGAAATAGGTTATGTCTTTGAGCTTCTTCCTCTGTCTTAGCTTGTACGTTTAGTATCTTTTTCATTATCAAAAGATCTCCTTTAACAGCATACTCCTCTTGCTCTTCCATGGAATCCGAGATTTCTTTTTATCTTCTGATTCGTACTAACCAGTCTCTAAGAGAATCAAAACTCTCTTGTTAGGACATTCGCTAGCAGTGTGTCCTCTCCCCTGACACTTGAAACAGATTATCTCACGAGCTCTAGCAGTTGATGATACGGTTTTGACCTTGATGTATTGTTTAGCACGGAATGTTTTAGCAAACTCTTTAGGATCAGCAATTGATTTTTCTCCTTTAGCAAAGCTTGGTCTAGCCGTAGATGAACTAGCTCCAAAAGTTGATCGAGATCCTCTCCGCTTGAGCTGCTGTTCGACTAGAATTGCTTTGTCATAAATCTCCTCTAGATCAGCATAGCTTTGCATCTCCACTCTGTCTTGAATTTCTCAGTTCAGTCCACTCAAGAACCTAGCAATGGTTGCTTCATCGTCTTCTTCAATATCAGCCTTGATCATTAGGTGTTCCATTTCTTGAAAATAATCCTCTATGCCTTAATTTCTGTTCTAGCTCCCTGTGATAGTGACTAGGGATAAAGCGTTTCCTCATGAGTGTTTTTAATTCCTCCCAAGTATCAACAAGTGGTTCTCTATTGCGTCTGCGGCTTGTTGTGATCTGATCCCACCAGTTGATAGCGTATCCATAGAACTCCATAGCATCTAGCTTCACCATCTTGAGGTCTGAATATTCTTGACAGTCATAGATCATTTCGATCTTCTTCTCCCATTCCAGGTACGCATCTGGATCATTCTTGCAGTGAAAAGGAGGAACATTCAATTTCATGCCTCTCATGTCATCATCACCACATTCCCTTACTCCTCTATCACGCCTTGGACTGCCTTGTGAAGAAGTGTCATTAACATTATCATTTCGAGGCTGTCTTTGCTGGTTACGAACCCCATTTCCATTTCTTTCTAGAGTTCGCCTTGGTTGAGGCTCTCTCTGTAGTTGATCAATTCTCTGATGTAGCTCTTCTCCTTGTTTTTTCATCATTTGCTCCAAATGAGCCATTGATTCCATAAAGCGCTTGTTGCTATTACTGGATTCTTCTTGATGATTGCCCATCTTTGCCTGAAAAACCACACAATACTAACCCAGTAACCAGTTCATTTGAAAGAAATCAAAATTAAAAGAAGAAAACACGAAAATGACTCCTCATATATTGAGAAACCCTATTCATGACTGTTCGACAAAATTGATCTCGAAAAATTATCTGGTCAACTCCAAAAATTCCAGTTTCAATATTAACAAATATGAGACTTGTCCTTAGTTCAGATGCAACTGGTTTCAGGATTTTATCACAAGCCAATAATTTATGAAAATTCAGACAGTCACATAAAAGAAATAATAAAAAAACAAATTAACTTCTCAAAATTAAGGAGATGAACAGACACACACAAAAATGATGAACATATTCGATTAAATGAGATATAGAACTATTTTACCCAATCTTCTATGTGTGCTCTGATACCACTTGATACGATCTTCCCAAGGATTCACACAAAGAAGCAGGTCGAGCGATGGATAGAGACAGAAGTGCGCGGAATAAACTTCTGTTTTGAAGAGATGCATCGATCCAAGATATGTTATCCAGCAACGAATCGATCATAAGAGATTGATATGATCATGGAGATTACCAAGGAAGATCTAGAAAAGACATTTCTCATACCCACTGTACCAATTTACAAGAGTTCACCAGAGTTCACAAGAGTTCACAAGAATCCACAAGAGAAAGAGATAAGGAAATCAATGAAGCACCCAGCAGGCTAATTCAAAAGCTTATGGAGAAGGAGAATATTCAGAATTCATTTGGGGATGTTAACTATCAAGTCCAGCCCATTTTAGGCCTACTTCCAAGTCAAAGAAGCCCAAAAGAAGACACTTAATTTTCAGGTCAAAGAGAGTGACGAAAATAAGTCCAAGAGTCACTCTAGATGCATGCATGGGAGAGTCCAAGGGTTGAATCCACATTCAACTTATTATCTTTATTTTATTTTAGTTCCAAGACAATTTATTATTGACTTGGCTTTGTTACCAAGTTTTCTTTTATTTATATTCAGGTAATCTCATTTGAGAATAATAATCCATCTTTTTATCAAACACTTTGTGAGTTATTCTCTTTTGTTCTTCGTGAGCATTTCGATCCTTGGTGTGTAATATCCATTGATCAAAACTTGATCCGTCTTGGTGCGTCATATCTGAGGGGTCTTAGTTATTGTTTGGTGTGTCATATCCATTCAATCAACCTTGAATTCGTCTTCGTGTGTCATATCTAAGGGATTCAAGTTGGGGTAAATCAGAAGTCGATCCACCACCACCTTGTCCTTTGAAAATCTTCTCGTCTAGTTCTAAGGCTCTTTGATGCAAAGCCTATCTATCTTGCCAACTCTAGAGTGATGAATCCTTGGGAGGATCACATCAGAGATAGAGGAGAGATGATGAAGATGTGGCACAAGGCAACAGATCACTCTCAAGAGACAAAGACTTCAGATTTTTGAGAGAACAGAACGGTGAAGATGTTGCCGAAGCAACGAACCGATTATAAGATCACAAGAGAGATAGATGAGTTTCTCAAACAGATTTTAATAAGAAAAAGTTAGATTGAGTTATTTGATGATCCAAATCCAGGATCATCATGACAAAGACAAGCAAATAGTTTAAATAGAAAACTACAACTCTTGCATGAAGAGCATTAAACTCTCCTAGAAAATAAGCAAAGAAACTTGAAGATAAGCAAATAAATAAACTAGAGTTTTGAATTTGAAACTGAGACTTCTTGATCATCTTGTCATGCATGAAATGGGCTTGCTGGTGGGCTTGAGGAATATCACAAAATGGGTCAATGATGTTGTGAATCCTTTGGCCTCATTAAAAACCTTATTTTGGAAAACCCGTTGGGACAAAACCAAACCAAGGGGAAAATAGCACACAAATGATTCACAACCACTGTAGTTAGATGTGTCCTTGAATGGTGCTGGTCTTGGCTATGTTTGAGTGTTACACCAATGCCTTCTTTGAGTTTAGTAGCCTTAGTTACTTTTCTTGCAAACAAGTCTTCCTCGGCTCTGAGCTACTTCTTGGTTCCTTGCTCTGGTTCAAAGCTCTTCTTTCTTGGAGTTGCTTAGGATCACATCAAGTCCTGGTCGAGTCAGGTGCGAATCTCCAAGTTTGTGATCCTGAGCTCCAAAAGCACCTAATACAACTGCAATATGCACCATGTCTGAACTGCTTATGCAAAATTTCCTAAATACTCTAATATGATGAATATGATGCAAAGTGGTATAAACAATTGACTATACTACACTAAAATGATGATATATGAAGGCTAAAAACTTGTAAAATACAGTGATATCAACTCGCCCAAACATAGTCTTTGCTTGCCCTCAAGCAAATAAACAAAACTAAGTCTGGAGAAGAGGTTTGAAAGTGGGGACTGAGGCCCAAAGTCAATTGATAAAACATGTAGCCTCGAAGTCCTTGTTAACAGTTCTTGAATGCAATGCAAGTGAGCCTTACTTAAAAATTGTAGTCATTCTCATCACAACAAAGTCTAAACTTTAGTCCTAACTTACACAAGCATTCAATGCAAACAGTCCCTTTAACATTCATCAGATGTAACCAGTGAATCATGCAATGCATTTGCAAGTGAACTCATTTGGTTTCACGGGCAGGTTTTAAGAGGTAAAAATGACCTCTTCTTCCTCTGGTTTAAGCAAATAACAACTGGGATCTCTCTTTAGAATGGATTGAACTATAGAAGAAGTCTAAAGGTAAAAGCCAACTGATGCTTACAAGAATAGACTCCCATCTACCCATGAAAACACAACTCACTCTCCCTAAACCTAAATATAGAAGATGATCCTAACTCTAAACCTTTCTTTTTTCTCTCAAGGTTATCATTCGTTACTAAACTCTAGATCATTTTCTATCTTTTCCTTTTCTGATTTTTTCTTAACTGCTAAGGTTGCCACTCGACCCCTTTGGTCGAGCACTTTGATCGAGTGATATATGTGGGAGTCGGAACTAATACAATTAGATTTGTAAGGGTTCGTGAAGAGGAAGAGATTTCTAGGGTTAGCTAAGATCGCAAGAGATGAGTAAGAGCTTTTGTTATTGCTATGTAAAAGTTTGAGTACAAGATTGTGTATGTGATTGCCGATCCTTTACAAGGGTTTTTACATCGACTATATATACTATCTCTAAGGCGGCTGAACATTCCTAAGTCTTCGCGGAATTGCTTCGCTTGAGTCGGTTGCATCAATGTGGGCTTCGTGTCTGGACCGGGCTATCTTCTCGTCATTGGGCCGAAGACTGTATTGGACCGAGGGTGTGGTCAACAGCCTTGGAGAGGCCGTGGTCGCCTGGCTTCGGCAAAGCCGTTGTCGCCTGGCTTCGGCGAAGCCGTGGTCGCCGTCTGCGAGCACGTGGTCGCGTCTCGTGGTGCCGAGCACGTGATCGGCCCGACGCGGTCCGAGCACGTGGTCGGCTCCTTCCCGGTCCATTGTCTGCTTTGTCTAGACTTAACTGCCACATGTTCTGCACCGCGGGAAGACTCAGGTGCTGTTGCTCCTTCTTCATCGAGAGTCTGGAGGACCATTTCTTTAATCATCTTGTCTTCGGACGTTAATGTTGAGCGGGTGAAAACCGACCCCAACAGTTAGCCCCCCAGCTCGGTAGTGTTAGAGATAATAGTGCCGAGTTAAAGATGTATTGGATATCAGCGTTACCGTTTGAAGTCAAGGTGTTTGCCTATCCTGTCTTGCAGTGGTAGAGAATAACTTTATGCAGGAGGTTTTAAGACTCCGTAAGCGTTTTGAAGATTTTAAGACTTCTTGCTGTATTCGCTGAAGCTGCTGCATTTTCTGCAGAGATGATGAATTTGATTATTATTTTTTTTTTATATTTTCCCGAAGGTTTTAAGACTTCGCATTCCTTATGGAGGTTTTAAGACTCCGCGTCGCGATTTCTAGTGTCAACGACGTTTCCGGGCGATAGCCAGGTGATTTCTGGAGGCAAGAGCGTTTTTGACTGGAACCGGGAACCGCTAAAGAGATGGGGTTTTTTTTTTTTTTTTTTTTTTTTACCTTCTCTCTCCCTTCCTTTCTTCTCCACTTGCTTGCTAGGGTTTTGCTCATTTCTCTCCATTATCTCCTAGCGCCGCCGCCGGACCTTCACGCCGCCGACCGAAGCCTCGCCGCCGCCGAACGGAGCCTCGCCGCCGCCGACCGCGAGCTCGCGCCATCTCTTCTCACCTCTCTTCTTTGGTGAGTTTCCTTTGTGGATTCCCTTTGCACAAGTTTTTTTCCAATTCCCCATAGCTTTTCTTTTAAAATCCAAGACCTTAGATCTAGAATTTCTTTCATGGAGAATCAATGTTTTCTATGTTGTGTTGTCGATTGCTTAGGAGAATCCGTGAATCCTTGGTAGCTTGTTGATCTCTAAGCTTTGATGGTTGATGGAGCAATCCTTGTGTTGAGCCTTAGAACAACTCTTGTGATTTTGATTTCAAATGCGTTTGGAGAAGAAATAGAACCCTTGATTGATTGTTGAAAATTCTTGACCCTAGATCCATCTCGTTGACTTTTGTGTAGATAGACTTGTTGTTATGGAGCAAACCACATTCGAGGATTCTATCGCGCCGTTGCTTCGGGACAGCCCCGCCGTCACGCCGCCCGACCAAGCCGACCCCGTGGTCGCGCCGTGCGACCGATCCGACCCGTGGTCGCGCCATCTGTCCGAGCCGACCTCGTGGTCGCGAGAGGGCCGAGCGCAAGCTCGCGGGGTCGAGCGAGACCGAACGCCGTGCTCACGGGTTCGAGTGGCACCGAGCCCGTGGTCGCTGCTGTGGCGACCCGAGCCATCGCTTCACCGAGCGAAGTGGGGACGAAGACTTGATGGTTCATAACGGAGGAATTGAACTCTCCTTCCCCTTAATGGCGAGGACCGGGGCTCTCAGCTGGTGCAGCTGACGCCACCCTGTCGTCAAATTTTTCTTCTACTTCCGATGATGAGGACGGCGGTGATGCAACCTTTGCAGAGGTTGATCAACCTGCGGTAGTCAAGAAGAAGAAGACGGGTCCGGATCCTCCGGGATCCACTCTTTCCGACGAGGAGTCGCTGCAGCTTTTGCGGGAGAGGTGCGAGATTTCAGACGAGATCAGGCTAGTTGTTCCCGATTGCACCCAGCGAGCCGATGCTCCGCCTCCGGGATACTTCACTTTGTACGAGAATTTCGTTGAGCACTGCTTGCTGTGGTTTCCGATACCCGGCTTCTTTCTTCGTTTCCTAGAGGCGAATGGCATCTCCCTTGCTCAGATCAACCCCAGGAGGTTAAGGCATATCATTGGTATCTACGTGCTCAACAGGGAGTGCAACGCAGAGATAAGCACCGAGCAGCTCTTCTGCCTTTTAGACTTCAGGCCTCGTGGCCGTGCGGGGGAGCTTAGGTATTTGGTTTCTCCGACTCAGGGCCGCACGCTCATCGACGGGTTCCCAAGCAGGCGACCACCTGAGGATCGATTCTTCTTCGTTGAGATTTTTGAGGAGGACCGTTGAGGCGGATCATATCTCCCTTGTTAGGGCGAGCTGGGAAGAAGAGGTAGTTTCATCTCCGGAAATACTTTTCGTATCCGCGTCCATGTTTTGTGTAATAATTTCCAAATTGTTTTTTTTTTGCGATAAACCAGCATTTGAGACGGTCGGCCGGAGCGGCTAGCGGCCATCCATGGCGTTCTTGCTTCCGGAGAACGATGGTAGGTAAAGTCTTTTACTCGTCGGAGAGATCCGAGCGCTTTCCACCGAGATATTCCGGGAAGGTTCTTGGGCGAGGTGCTCCTAGGGTTTCCGCCTATCAGCGGCGAAGCAGAGAGCGGCGGCATCGTCGGCGCTGCGGTTCCAGCGACGCGTGCTTTCGCAGAACAGGGCCCCGTCGACGCGGCGCCCAAGACTCCTGCTGTTCGATGCGACGTTCTCATGCTCTTGACCTTACCCCTGACGAGATTGTGATGCGTCGTGAGCAGTCGCGGAAGAGAGCTCTAACGTCAGAGGGCAAGGCGAGACGTACTCCCGATGGAGCACCTCCGAAGCGGCAGAAGACGGGTTCTTCTCCTGCTTTTACAGCGGTATCGTCTCCTCCGACTCTTGGTTCCAACGGGAGGGCTTTCGCGCTGGCGAAGGCCAATGTTTCCGAGGTTCGGATTTTCTTCGTGCTTGTTATTGTTACTTAAAACTCTCTTGATTTTAATATGATCCTCCTTGCTCTTTTCTGTATGTAGCTTTCCGCTCAGCTAGACCAGCTGGCCTTTTACTTTGAAGAGGATTCTCGCTCTCGTGACGAGGAGCTTCGCGAGGTCAAAGAGACCAACATCGAGCTTGCTGAGAGGAACCTAGCTCTTGAGGATGACATTGCTTCTGTGAAGAAGAGGGAGGAAGAGTTGAGTAGTAAGCTGTCGAGAGCGTCTTTGAGGCGCGCGAAAGACAAGGAGGAGATTGCTGTGCTTAGGGGTAAGCTATTGGACGCTGAGGTCAGCAGGGATGCCAAGATCGCAGAGGCCGTTCTTGGAGGCGAGAGACGAGGAGGCTCGCAGCTCTGCTGGCCGAGTCAGGCAGGCCGCCGGACTACTTGATAGGATTGGAGGGATAGCGAAAGACAACATGCTCGACCTTGCTGAGATTGATGCGAATTTGGAGTTCATAGATCGTCTTCGCCAGTCTGATGGGCCGACGTTGGATGCTGCGGAGGTGCTTTTGGTTGAGAGGAAGATTCCGATTTACGATGCTCGCGACGTGTTTAGCGAGCTTGTCTCTGGTGTGAGGCAAGCCTTGGAGATCTCAGAGGACGATGAGGTAGTTTGATGAGGATGAGGAGGCTGATGAGTGACCACCTTTCTTAGTTTATTTTTAGTCCTTTTGTTTTTGTATCGGATTTGATGATTCTGGGTTGCAGTATTGGATGGTTTGTATCCTTGCTGCTTTTTTGGATGTTGTGCGGGATGACTGTGATCATAGTTTTTGTTTCTTATGATAAACCGTGATGGTTTTTTGCACAATGTACTTGCTTCAGATGTTTCCCTATGCTTAGGAATATTTTTAGGCAGTGTTGTTGCCATGCGTTTGCCAATACCGTTGTTGGTTTATTTTTTGCTCATGAATGGGGCTTTGTTTGCTCATGAATGAGGCTTCGTTTGCTCATAAATGAGGCTTTGTTTGCTCATGAATGAGGCTTTGTTTGCTCATGAATGAGGCTTCATTTGCTCATAAATGAGGCTTTGTTTGCTCATGAATGAGGCTTTGTTTGCTCATGAATGAGGCTCTATTTGCTCGTGAATGAGGCTTTGTTTAGTAGAGAAAACGCACATGCGCTCACGCTCTTTATCTGCCAACGTTGCTGTTGGGCTTTGCAGAATGGTGCTGTTCTCTAGACACGTCTGTCCCAGAACATATACACCATAAGTTTTACCAGCGTGGAACCTGGGTTTTCTGAATGACTGTTCAGGGTACATGCCGAACAAATCATTGGCAGCTGCTTTTTACCAACGATGCTTGTTGGGTTTCTGAGTGATCAGCTGGGTTCGTCCGCCCCAGTACTGAACACTGATACTTATATAGCGCGCTTTGGATCCGATGCTGGATGTCATTGTGTTCGTATTCCCGCATCATCACTGTGGCCAGCAGCAATGAATGCGGAACGACTCTACTTGGTTGAAGCTTTGAGAGGTCCATGATGGACATAGCTGTTCTCGTGATGAGGTTTGTGCCAAGTGTTTGAAGTTTCTGGTGATGGTGTAGTCAAAGAGTAGAGTACGGGTACCCCACTCCCCCTCCTTTTAGACGAAGGAGGGAACTGAATATTGTCTAGAGAGATTGAGCTTGTTCGAAGACAAGGCTTATGGAAACACTTACTCCCCCCCTTAAGGCGGAAGAGGTCATGTGGGTTCATCCAGAGATGAGGCATATGGAAACACTTACTCCCCTCCTAAGGCGGAGAAGATCAGTGGAGCTCATCCGGAGACGAGGCTTTGTGAAACGCGTAATCCCCCCTTTTGACGGAGGGGGCAACTGAACCCTTCCAAAGACAACCTGCCTACGTACCCTTTGCAGGGATCAAGTTGCCTCATAGTTCATTTTCCTTTTCTGAGAAGACTAGTGATAGTACTTCTTCAAGTGCTTGGCGTTCCAAGAGTTAAGGATGGGAGTGCCTGTTGTGGTGGCGAGCTCATAAACTCCCGGACGAATGACTGTTGTGACTTTGTATGGGCCTTCCCAATTGGTGTCGAGCTTGCCTGCGTTTGGCTCTGCTGTGTTCTGGAACACCTCACGCAGGACTAAGTCGCCTGTGCAGAAACGTCTGTCTCTGACTCTGGAGTTGTAATACCTTGAGGCTGCGCTCTGGTAGTTGGTAATCCGAATGAGTGCTTGGTCGCGTCGCTCATCGAGGAAATCCAATGCGTCAATAAGCATTGACCGGTTGATTTGTTCGTTGATAGGTAAGAGTTGGCGTCGTACCAGGCGAACAGATTTCGGATGGAATAGCGATTTCGGTTCCATAGACAAGAGGCGAAAGGAGTTTACTTTGTTGCTCGTCGAGGAGTGGTGCGGTGGGACCACAAAACTCCTTCTAATTCGTCGACCCAACAACCCTTTTTTGCCTCTAAGCGCTTTTTAAGGCCATCAAGGATCATCTTGTTGATAGCTTCTGCTTGACCGTTACCTTGGGGGTAGCAAGGCGTGGACTTGCTAAGACGGATGTTCCATTTCGCATGAATGTCTCGAACCGGTTGGATATGAACTGCGAACCGTTATGCATAACGATCTCGTATGGAACTCCGTGGCGACATATGATGTTTTTCGGGACAAAGCTTTCCACTTGCCGTCTTTGATGTTTGCGTGAAGCTCAGCTTCTACCCACCTTGAGAAGTAATCTGTTAGCACGAGCAAGAATAAACGCTGTTTTGACGGGTGCAATGGTCCAACAATGTCCATGGCCCATCTCATGAGCGGGTAAAGCGATGTGCAGAGGAGAAGTATCGTGGTTCGTTGATGGATCTTGGGCGTGTCTCTGGCACTTCTCACACTTGGCTGAGAATTTCATGCAATCGCTTACTATAGTAGGCCAGAAGTGACCATGTCTCTTGATTTTGATCGCAAGTGCTTTGCCTCCTGAGTGATTGCCGCAGGACCCGCTGTGGACTTCTTCCATTATTCGCTTTGCTTCTTGTCCTTCCACGCAGGTGAGCATAGGACCGGAGAAACCCCATCTGAAGAGGTTTCCATCAAGTAGAACATAACGTGCGGCTTGCTTCCGCAACTTGCGAGCTGCCCATTTGCTACTGGGCAATTTACCATCGGCAATGTACTCGCGTATCTCGTCGATCCATGACTTGTCACAGCCGTATTCTGCTTCTCCAGTATCCACGTCCATTGGAACTGCTTCGGGCTGGTCAGCGTCGTGCATATTGGCGTCTGGGATTTCGGGTGCTTCTGGTGATGGTGGGATTTCGAGTCGGAACTAACACAATTTGATTTGTAAGGGTTCGTGAAGAGGAAGAGATTTCTAGGGTTAGCTAAGATCGCAAGAGATGAGTAAGAGCTTTTGTTATTGCTATGTAAAAGTTAGAGTACAAGATTGTGTATGTGATTGCCGATCCTTTACAAGGGTTTTTACATCGACTATATATACTATCTCTAAGGCGGCTGAACATTCCTAAGTCTTCGCGGAATTGCTTCGCTTGAGTCGGTTGCATCAATGTGGGCTTCGTGTCTGGACCGGGCTATTTTCTCGTCATTGGGCCGAAGACTGTATTGGACCGAGGGTGTGGTCACCAGCCTTGGAGAGGCCGTGGTCGCCTGGCTTTGGCAAAGCCATTGTCGCTTGGCTTCGGCGAAGCCGTGGTCGCCGTCTGCGAGCACGTGGTCACGTCTCGTGGTGCGGAGCACGTGATCGGCCCGACGCGGTCCGAGCACGTGGTCGGCTCCTTCCCGGTCCATTGTCTGCTTTGTCTAGACTTAACTGCCACATGTTCTGCACCGCGGGAAGACTCAGGTGCTGTTGCTCCTTCTTCATCGAGAGTCTGGAGGACCATTTCTTTAATCATCTTGTCTTCGGACGTTAATGTTGAGCGGGTGAAAACCGACCCCAACAGTTAGCCCCCCAGCTCGGTAGTGTTAGAGATAATAGTGCCGAGTTAAAGATGTATTGGATATCAGCGTTACCGTTTGAAGTCAAGGTGTTTGCCTATCCTGTCTTGCAGTGGTAGAGAATAACTTTATGCAGGAGGTTTTAAGACTCCGTAAGCGTTTTGAAGATTTTTAAGACTTCTTCTTTGTATTTGAATTCTTGCATTTTCTGCAGAGATGATGAATTTGATTATTATTTTTTTTTTTTATATTTTCTTGAAGGTTTTAAGACTTCGCATTCCTTATGGAGGTTTTAAGACTCCGCGTCGCGATTTCTAGTGTCAACGACGTTTCCGGGCGATAGCCAGGTGATTTCTGGAGGCAAGAGCGTTTTTGACTGGAACCGGAAACCGCTAAAGAGATGAGGTTTTTTTTTTTTTTTTTTTACCTTCTCTCTCCCTTCCTTTCTTCTCCACTTGCTTGCTAGGGTTTTGCTCATTTCTCTCCATTATCTCCTAGCGCCACCGCCGGACCTTCACGCCGCCGACCGAAGCCTCGCCGCCTTGACGGACCTGCATGCCGCCAACCTTGAGCTCATGGCATCTCTTCTCACCTCTCTTCTTTGGTGAGTTTCCTTTGTGGATTCCCTTTGCACAAGTTTTTTTCCAATTCCCCATAGCTTTTCTTTTAAAATCCAAGACCTTAGATCTAGAATTTCTTTCATGGAGAATCAATGTTTTTTATGTTGTGTTGTCGTTTGCTTAGGAGAATCCGTGAATCCTTGGTAGCTTGTTGATCTCTAAGCTTTGATGGTTGATGGAGCAATCCTTGTGTTGAGCCTTAGAACAACTCTTGTGATTTTGATTTCAAATGCGTTTGGAGAAGAAATAGAACCCTTGATTGATTGTTGAAAATTCTTGACCCTAGATCCATCTCGTTGACTTTTGTGTAGATAGACTTGTTGTTATGGAGCAAACCACATTCGAGGATGCTATCGGCGCCGGGACAGCCC
>CM051390.1:7310684-7333183 GCA_028015245.1 Cardamine occulta
ATGATTGTGAGTTGTAATCAATCAGATCGATGGTGGTTTGATATATTGGTTAAGTTGGTTGGCGGGTGTAGTCAGTTCATGGGTGAACTCACTAGGATCAAGGTTTGATCTAGTAGTTAGGTGCGATAGCCTGGGTATTGGTTATGCACATCAGTTATTCTGGGTGCGGAATATAGGTGATGTCGGTGTTACCTAGCGAGGTTTTACACGAATCATGGGAGGTAGTTCAGTCAATGTGATTAGATGTGTGACTTGTTGCTTAATGAGAGGACTAGTTCCTCTAGTGCCGTTAGCTCGAAGGACTGCGGGGCCTGAGAGTGGACTGGCAATATATCTAGACTCGTGTGGCCTATAGCCTGGAGTTATATGGGATACCGTGGATTCGTAAGGTGTGTAGCCTAGAGTGATATGAGATCTCGTGGATTCGTAAGGTGTATAACGTAGACGTAGGTTATATTACCTAGAATTGAGTGGTATGGGGATATTGAGAACTCATGTAGGTTATATTGGCCGAGTGGAGGGGTATTGCAGATACCCAGAGCTCGCAGATGTTGCGGTGTCTTGAGTGCTGGGATGTAGTCTGTAGGTGAGCAATAATTACATATGACGCTGTAGGGTCATAAGCACAATGTCCGAATGGAAACCTCAGAGGTTGGAGCTAGACCTCATATGTTCATGCATGTGCATGTGTGTGCATGAATCGATTAAGTTGTTTAGGGAACGAGTCCAACGACTTGACCAGGCAACTCACTAAGCTGTTTAATGTGGTGAATCAGAAATTATGGGCGTATGGTACTTGTTTGTTTTATTACGTCTGTAATAACGGCTTGCTGCGAAGATCGGTTAAGTGGTCAGGTAGGCCTAGTTTAGTTATTTGATAAAGTTATCGGAAGCAAGCTAATGCCAGAAAGATCGCAAGAAATGTGTGTTGGCCGGCTGGGTCAAAGGTTGAGTAATCGTTGCGACGATTAAGGTTCATGGGAGATGAACATTTTATTGAAGATGAACGAGGACGAATCAATGTTAGTGGGAGAGAATTGTAACGCCCGTGTTCCGGAAAAATAATTAAATTAATTAATTTAAAATTCTTTCGAGTTTATGAACCTTAGACAAGTCTCGAGAAATTAATTATTGGCGTTGTAATAATTAATTTAGATTTGTTCCAAGGGTGTCATAAATCGAATAGAAAGTTGTGGGGTTTTTCTCAAAGAAGTGGCAAAAGCCAATTTGGCTTCTTCTTCTTCTTTCCTTCTCCTTGTCACCATTTGTGGCTGAAAGAGAGAGTGGAGCTTGAGCTTAGAGAGCTTGGAGAAGAGAGAAGACGATTAGAGAAAAGTGTTCATGGAGCTTGGATCTTGTAGGAGCTAGAGAGTTTGAAGCTTGGGAGAAGTTTAAAGAGGAGGTTCTTTGGGCTAGTTTTGGGTGGAAGCTAAGGGGAGAAAGGGAGGTCTTCTTGAGCTTGAGGGAGTCCATCTATGCTTAGATCCATCCTATCTAAGGTGAGTTGGGATCAAAGGTTATCATTTAAGCTTATGTGGGGGCTTGGGGAGTTTTGTTTAATTCTTTGGTGAGTTTTGAGGTTCTTGAAAAGTTTAGGGAAGGTTTTCTATGCTTGTGATGTTTAGGAAACCTTGGATATCTGCTTGTGGAACTTTGATAAGCTTGATTGTGAACTTTGTGAAGTTCTTATGCTTGATTTAGTGTTTGTGAATTTTGTGTATTGTGAAATACTAATCATGCTGTGAAAGTGTGTTTACTATTCATACTGTGGAATAGTATTCATGCTGTGAAAGTGTGTTTATTATTCATTCTGTGAAAGTGGGTACTATTTATGCGGTGAAAGCGTGTTTACTATTCATGCTGTGAAAGTGTGTTTACTATTATTGCTGTGAAAGTGTGTTTACTATTCATGCTGTGAAAGTGGGTACTATTCATGCTGTGAAAG
The DNA here is from genome assembly GCA_028015245.1 of Cardamine occulta. NCBI lineage: Eukaryota > Viridiplantae > Streptophyta > Magnoliopsida > Brassicales > Brassicaceae > Cardamine > Cardamine occulta. The sequence goes on from CM051390.1 coordinate 7,312,630, forward strand.
TTGGTACTATTCATGCTGTGAATGCATGTTTATTGTTCATGCCATGAAAGTTGGTACTATTTATATTGTGTAAGTGTGTTTACTATTCCTGCTGTTGTTTAGCTTTTCTTGGTTTGGAATTACTATTTTGTTGTTGGAAGTTTTAATTGGTGTTAATTAATTTTTCGTGTTGTCTTGGTTATTAAAAATTGCTTTGTGCTTTTTGATAGCCTGTTGTTGGGAGGATCAATCTCACTCACCGTTTGGTTTACCAAATGTTGATTCATCACTTTTGTCTATGCAGGTAAAGATAAGGTGTGATCGTGGAATCGAGGCAGTGAGGAGAGGATGATTAGGACCTGGTAGTTTTGTGGTTTTTGTAGCTTTCGTAGGATTCCTAGAACCGGTAGAACTGTTGACCTTTGTGGTCGTTTATGTGTTTGCTGGATTGTTTTATAAATGTTTAATTATATTTCTGGTTTAAAAAAAAAAAAAGTGCAGTCGTTTCATCCACGTACCCAAAACATGGTGATCAGCACCTGAAGCATTACCAGAGGAAGAGGAGTCATCACTTTGGGCTCATTTCTTCATATCCTGAGGATTTGGGTTGCTCTGATTCTCCTTAGATAAATTACCTTGAGAAGTCTTTTGAAGTGGGACACGGGAAGAATGCGGAGGCATTGACGAGTAGCCTTTTTCTTTATCAACAGTTTGAGATCTTGATATTTGGGAATTAGGATAAGGAATTACATTCTTCTTCTTTCAATGTAAATTAGCACTCGGATCCTCAACATCCTTGTTATCAGAAGTTTCAGCTGAACGAGTTGAACAAGTACGCGAACTAGGCTCAGACTGAGGTTCACAAATTGGAAGTTCGGCAACCATGCTAGTTCTACGGATTACATCAGTAAACTTTGAAGCATGATTTTTCTCTCGAAGCCGCATACCAGCATCATCAATCTTCCTCCTCAGGTTTTTTTCTATGGAGTAATTTACATTTTTAATCCGTGTCTTTTCTAGTACGGAAAACTTACGAGTGTCAATTTCAACCACCATGGGTTTGAACGGTTGGAGCGTGCCACTCTGCGAAAGACCACCCACGATATGAATGCAGGGGAGGGAAAAAGATTTCGAGGAAACTTCCTTCTTAATCGCAAATTTAAAGAGACTCAAAAAATCTTATGAAGGAGTAGGCTTTGGGGAAGGAGCTTCAAGAAACAAACCAAAGAATCATAAAATAGTTTGAGTCCAAAAATGAAGGTGAAACACGGTCTATGACATACCAAGCATGTCTGTCAAGTCTCGATACATCATATCGGGAAGTTCGCTAACAGAAAAGGAGTTGACCTTGAAAAGGAACCAATATTCCCTCCAACAATCTCCATCTTCAGGAAGACCAAAGATCAAGGTTCTGTTGGTACGAGGGTAGGAGCTATATGTACCCTTGATATCAATATGAACACCAAAAAGTTTAGAAAAATCACTCGAACTTAACGATTAACCAACCTCCTCAGCAAGAGTTAACAAACACAGTATGTGGCGAAGCATCTTTGGGCACATTTGTGGGAACGCCATTCCAAGGGAAAAACTCATAAGAGAAGTGCATCGGGGATTAGAAAAAATAGGCCACAATAGTCAAAATAAACATTGTTAATGCACATATAACCATCGCGAATTGATTCTGGATATTTGTCAGGATTCGGAAGAACGAATTCGACTTCTGATGGGATTTGGCAGAATGTCTTAATGCCTTCAATTGAATCACGTGTAGCACACGAAAGAGAGTGAGGGCCGAATTGATCTTTGTGACCGGTACAGTTACCAGACAAGGTTTTATGGCGTTTTCCATCAAAAGTAGTGGAATTTGTCAAAACATTTGTCATAGTCGTCAAAGTAATAGAGACTCAAGAACAGAAGAGAATCACATAGAATAATGAAATTCGGGAGCGAAAGAGCAAAAATAATAAAAGCAATAAGAAGAAAATTGATAGAGAAAGCGATCCAATTCAGTGAACAGAACCATCTCGATAATAGTGGGAAGTGGAAAGGTTTCCGGCTTGTTGATGAAAAATCAATATTTAATAAAGACGCTTGTCAAGGAGTTAGGACTGCCAAAACACGAAATAAAAGGGATCAGGAGGCAGAAAGCAAAGAAAACACTTCAATCCTCTGAGCTGCGATGCAGCTTACAGGACTTGGAGGGCAAATGTTGATACCAGATCTGAACCAAGGATATACTCTCTCAAATCATGATAGGTGCAACCACTTCATCAGGTCAATGTAAAGGCTGGGTCAGTTCGGAGCAAGAAAAGATGGGTGAACCGTACAAGAGCTCGAAAGAGCGAACTGGGGTCTAATCAGTGGTGAAGCTCACAAAGGGAAGGAGCAAGGGAAGCAAGGAGTATCCGTAAAGCAAGGTGAATCTGCAAGCTGAAGAGGAAATCATTCAAAAGTAAAGACGTTACGACATTAAAGACCAAATAAAAACCGACAAATTAAAGGAGAATCATAGGATTAATTATACTTTATTCGTAGCATTTAGTCCTTAATTGTTGTATAAATATAGACCCCCATAGTCTTGTGAGGGGTCGATCATCTTCCTACTCGAGATCAATATAGATTCATAATTTTTACTTTGCAAATCTATTTCTATGTTCAGTTTATTTTCAATACAAATTCTATTTTACTTTAATTATAATTCAATATATTATTGGATGTAAGATCATGTATCCATACTTATCAGTGCCTCGTCAACAAGTAGTTCGATGAGCAACTTGGGAAAACCATGGAAGTCTACATTGACAACATGTTAGTCAAATCCCTCAAAGAGTCTGAGCACATTCAACACCTCGACCAGTGCTTAAAAATATTGAACGAGTATGGCATGAAACTTAATCCTGCAAAGTGCACCTTCGGTGTACCGTCCGGAGAGTTTCTTTGGTATATAGTAACACAGCAAGGCATTGAGCCAAATCCAAATCAAATCAATGTATTTCTAACAATGGCTATGCCGCAGAACCTCAAAGAAGTACAACGTTTGACTGGAAGGATTGCAGCCCTCAATAGGTTCAAATCCTGGTCAACCGAGAAGTGCCTTCTTTTTAATCAACTACTCAAGGGAAACAAACAGTTCGTTTGGAGTGACGAATGCGAATAATCTTTTAAGCAATTAAAAGCATATCCCACTACTCCTCCGATCCTTTCTAAACTAGATACTGGCGAATGATTGTACCTTTATATTTCGATTTCCGAAAATGAGGTGAGTGGAGTAATCATATGAGAGGATCAAAAAGAGCAACAACCTATATACTATATAAGCAAAAGTCTGACAGGCCTAAAAACTCGTTATACGATGATGGAAAACCTCGCACTAGCTGTGGTGGTTGCTGTTCGGAAGATAAAGTCATATTTTCTTACATCAACCCCTCTGTGAACAATCATGCATGGCCCTTGCCAGTCAGAACTTCTTAACTCCCAATCATTAAAGCAGTTTCAGGCGACAAAAATAAAACCTCGTAACTCCTCATGGATATGCCTTTATCAAAACAAGAATGTATGGTTAGAATCAGGCTCGAACAGTCATTTTAGTTTTTTCCTGCTTCTAAACCAAGTACGAAGTACTCGTCACTAGGCTTCGCCTCGCCGAAGGAATTAAAGCACAATACGGGGAACATAGTTACTTATCATTTCAAATTTCCATCAAAAGCGTTCAAGCACTCTAAGTCTGGTTTTAGTAATAAGGCTTAATTATCACTTACATTAATGATTGGGGGATTGAATAGGGGTATACTCCCTCACTCATAAATCATTAGCGAAGTGGCTAACAAGTTCGGCATGCGAGTTTTTTACTTTTCTTGTGTTTAATTTCCAGCTCTTGCTAAAATATATTATTGTACAAACTACGATTTGGCTTTATCCTAGCACGAGTACTTACGCAATCTGATTATTCGGATGCAGCTGTGAAGGATTCAAACTATTTATGTTCTTACATTTATTGAGAATTTATTTTTACATACTTCTAAAGCAAAATCCCGAACCAACAAGGTCACATTAATTATACAATATGAGTAAAATCATTGAGCTGATAGATTATGCATCTTCGCAGAACAAGTTAGCCCTACTTTCAATCTGCTTAATCATTACCGGAACACAGTGCGGAATGTTATAGAGAACGTCTTCGGATTCAAGAACAAGCCAAGCATATGGGAAACCTCCAAGATACCAATTTCGCAGGAAATCGGGCATGATTGTTCCTCCATTGTAATGTGAGTAAAACAACACTTTGTTTGCTTATTTTATAAATGGCGAAGATCAAAGTATTAATGAGAATTTCAATAGTTAGAATTCAATTAAAGAACAATTTATGATTCTAATTGATTTTTCGGATTCCGAGATTAATAAAACTCAAGTTTCCAACCATACCCTTGTATTTAAAGCAAATAACAGTCAAATTATGCTTCATTTTAAAACAAAAGAACATAACATTCAAGTTTTCTAGATGGATTGTTAAAACCCACTAAGTTAGCAATAATATTATTCATTAGGCTTGAGGAAAGCTTCTTTCTTTGCCACAACAGGGTCATATCTCTCTTCTGCTTCAGCTTCCAGGAATTTGGCTCGCAGATGAGCCTCTTCGTTACCTTGGGGTTTTGTGTCCGCTATTTAGCGTCTTCGTAGATTCCTCATATAGCGAATGACACAATGAGGAATCGGTTAAAATATTTACTTACCATTTCAAATTTCCATTAAAAGGGTTCAAGCACTCTAAGTCTGATTTCAGTAATAAGGCTTAATTACCATTCACATTAATGATTGGGGGGGGGGCTGACTAGGGGTATACTCCCTCTCTCTTAAATTATTAGCGAAGTGGCTAACAAGTTTGGCACGCGCATTTTTTACTTTTCTTGTGTTTAATTTCCAGCTCTTGCTAAAATACATTATTGTACGAACTACTATTTGGATTTATCCCAGCACGGGTACATAGGCAATCTGATTATTCGGATGCAGCTGTGAAGGATTCAAACTATTTATGTTCTTACATTTATTAAGAATTTATTTTTACATACTTCTTAAGCAAAATCCTGAACAAACAAGGTCGCATTAATTATACAATATGAGTTAAATCATTGGGCTGATAGATTATGCATCTTTGTAAAACAAGTTAGCCTTACTTTCAATCTGCTTAATCATTACCCGAACACAGTGCGGAATCTTATAGCCAAAGTCTTCAGATTCAAGAGCAAGCCAAGCATATGGAGTAGCTTTAAGGATACCAATTTCGCGAGAAATCCGGCATGATTTTTCTCCAGCTTGCCTATTCTTGATCAAGCACTTCCCTTTCATGCTGGAGTACTGCATGTTTCGCTATAAGCTGAAGAAGCTTTTCTTAGATATTGATTATATCCAAAATTTGTTTTACCATAAGAATAACAATATACAAGTATTAAGTTACCTTCTCAATAATGAGTCCGCCGGAGAGTTTCCAACCTGCTGAGGGTTCGTTGCCATTGTAAAGTGAGTATAACAACACTTTGTTTGCTTATTTTATAAATGGCAAAGATCAAAGAATTAATGAGAATTTTAATAGTCAGAATTCAATTTATGATTCTAATTGATATTTCGGATTCCGAGATTAATAAAACTCAAGTTTCCAACTATACCCTTGTATTTAAAAACAAAAGAACAAAACATTCAAGTTTTCTAGATGGGGTGTTTAAACCAACTAAGTAAGTAGTAATATTAATCATTTCGCCCGGGGACAGCTTCTTTCCTTGTCACAACAGGGTCAGATCTCTCTTCTGCTTCAGCTTCCATGAATTTGGAATGCATACGAGCCTCTTCATTACCTCGGTCTTTTGTGTCCGCTCTTTAGCATCTTTGTAGATTCCTTATATAGCGACGGACACAGTGAGGAATCGGTGCAACTTTTTCAAGACAATTTCTCTCCCACTCCATGGGATTACATTCATAATGGCAAATCCGCTTTTCACTTTGAGCAATCCGCTCTTTGAGATCTCTCCTCTTCTCGCCAAGTAGTTGATGTCTCCCACATTCTAGGCGATGACAGATGGTGAGCTGTGTGGCAGAAGCAAATTTAGGGAGATCATTCGTTAATATTTTTAAAGCGATACCAATCGTGGTGACAAAGCTTACCTTATGAAGGAAGTATCTAGCTTCTTCTTCTTCTTTTCCGTAAAGAGTTAGTATGTAGTCATGCAACTTAATCTTGGGTGCCTCAAATCCATCCCATGAATCAGGATCAGGGCTTGAGGGATCATCAGGACCGTTACGGGATGAGGGAAAGTCGGAGCAATCCGCCAAAGGTTCCATAGAAGGTTTGATCTCGGGGAACATCCTCTCTTGGTAAAATTATACTACTTTATTTTAATCCTTTACAAGTCGATGATAAGGGTGGTAACTAAAAAATCCCTTCTAAAGAATTTATAGGATAAATCGAGGGATAATAAATAACAAGTAATCATTACTCGAAAGTGTGTAGAAATAATTTTACTTTTTTATAAGCATGTAAACCACTTATGCATACGCTTATTCAGTAATTAATACCTAGAAGTCTAAAGACTCTGTTGTTATTACCTAATTGGCCCAAAAGTCATTTAAGGATCTGATTCATCCTTCAGAAAGGATCATCGGCCCATTCCACGAACCAAAATAATTGTTTGCAAAATAATCTTGTATAATATGGTCATTGCGAGCCACAAACTGAATCACGGTTCGCATAATTATGCTCTGAAAATCAAATGGAATACTGTTCCATAAGCTGAGCACAGCCTAGCATTACTTAATTCGAGCACAGACTCGCATTCTTTAAGCCGAGTACTAGCCTCGCACTACCCAATCTGAGCCCAGCCTCGCATCAGTTAAGCCGAGTTCAATTCTCGCACCATGATTCTATAAACGAATTGACGAGTCGGACTAAAAGCATAATCAGTCCCCTTGGACATTTCATAAGCTGAGCTCAATCTTCGCATAAAATTACCAAGGATTACTTGACATATTTTTCCTTTAAGAATAGTAAAGGCATGCCAATTCAGAAGCCGAGTTCAATCCTTGCATTTTACCGAGGATAATTGGATATAGTCTTTCTTTAATAATGGTAAGGGTCTGATCAACTTATATTTCTCTTAAAAATGGCTCGCTCCAGACTTTGAATGAACAAGTTGGACTTTGCAAACTCAACACAGTTGTTCAAAAGAGAATCTAAACTACCATAGTAACTCTAATCTTTATACAAGCCTCAATGGGCGAAGTTATCTAAACAAACATGTTTTAGATACAAAGGGAAAAATCCCGACTTTAGTGGTCATAACCACTATATCATTACAAAAATACAAAACCATAAACAAGCATCCTAGCTAAAAATGGTCTTCAAAATTATCATCGTTAAGGTTGACCCAAAGATTCACGGGGCAAGTCTCCATCTTTGAACAAAGCCTGAATAATTTTAAATCTTAGTTTATCCACATATTTGGAACTCATAATGGAAAAATTAGAGCCAAATTGATTAAAGTGTACCTCCTCCGGGAGTGAAGATGTTTCCAGTAGTTCCAGTAGAAGTTTGACCATGAATCATGATGTACAATGTTTTAACCCAATTAAATACTGTAAGTGCACAGAACAATCGCAATAGTATAAAAGGAATTGAATCCACAGAGACCAAAGTTACACTATGAAATTATGAGATTTTAATTTAAAGCTAAGACAATCTGGTTTTTGTGTAATTTTCGGAACAGCAAATAATTAAGTAAATCGGTGTAAAACAGTTAATAAAAAGCACTAGGTTAAGGTGTTTCGCCGGTGATTCGGAGACAAGGCTGAGCAACTATTCAGGGCTAACTAACTACCGGTCTAGAACTCAAACATAAATAAATGCCACCCCACTCTCGTGATGTATCGACACCTTTATCTAACAACCTAAATACCGAAACTCTCGCCTGGATCTAACGAAGACGATAAGCATTAACAAACGGGTTCAATATGTTCACAATCAATCGCAGCAATCAACTCTCGTTGGCTACGCACCAATTGCTCACCAATGATTTATCTAGCAACCTAGAGCACTCTCGTGAATAAGTTTAACCTAAAAATCATAGACTAGGTGATCAAGCTAATCTAAGCATTAAGAGCCCCTATTGGCAAAGATGTATAAATTCCGATCCTATTTGTGCTCAGCCATTAACAACCTAAATCACCATTGAAAACCTTAACCTAGCTAGAGATCTACTCACACATAGCAAAATCAAACACAACAAGGCAATAAGATGAATTCATGATTTATTAAAAGAATAAGGTTCAGGAAAACTTCTCAAACAAGGTTGTGGAATGATCGACAATAGGAGAATAGAGATCCAAAGCTGAATAATACAAATCCAAATCGAAGAGGAACAAGGTGGTGGTGTCTTAGAACCAAAAATATCCTAGAACGAAAACTAAAGTCTGAGAATGAACGTGATAGAACCTCCTGCTATCTGAGGCGGCTGGCCTCTATTTATTCTAAAATAAAATAAAAAAACATGTCTAGGTAAAATAGGTCGAGCAGGTGCTCGCCAGGTCCGAAAGGTGGTGTCACAAGAAGTGAAAATCGTCTTTTGGCTCAAAATTGCTCCTTTTGCTCCAATGTCTTCCAACATCTTCAATCCATGCTCCAGAGCCTTAAAATACCTGAAAAGACACAAAATGACTAGAAAAGACTCGAAAACAATATGAAAAGACTAGCTAAATTGGGACAAAATACTAATATATCAACTCCCCCGGACTTAGACCTTTGTTTGTCCTCAAACAAAACAAGATTAAGAACTGAGAAGAGGTTTGAAAATCACGGGAACTCACTTGCTTGTTGGAAAAATTTTGAACTTCATACCTTCTTCACTGGACCTTAGGACATGTACCGTAGTTAGCCGTGGGGTTCATAACCTAACCTTAATAACTCACAACCCAATAGAAGTTTTGGAATCCCCACTGTCATCTCTTACATAGATTAATGAAAATAAAGTACAGTGATCTTACCAGGGGAAATCGGTCCAAAAGGTGCCAAGTTCTTCTAACCAAGTACAGTGATATAACTTTCCTCTCCCCTCTTTCCCTCTTTCCACGCCATCATCTTTCTGTTTATTCTTTACAGCCATCGGTTTTCATTTGCCGATGCTTCACCCTTTATCACAGCCATCACTTTTCTGATGCTTCTTCTTTATTTTGTGGGACGAATCTCCATGAGGTCACAAAGGATACACGGGTCTACGCATCATCCCTCTGTTCACTTCGATTTTTAGTTTCCCTTACAACAAGCTTTCCATGAGGTCACAAAGGATACACGGGTCTACGCATCATCCCTTGGTTCACTTCGGCTTGTTGCTTTGAACTTCTCCTTTTTATTTTCTTTTTCTCGGTGTAATGAAGGGGAGTGAGAGAGGAATATCATACTTTGTGGAGAGTTGCGTGGTCTTGTTTGGCTCGAATAGGTCTTCCCTAATGAACATCAAACCCCTGAGAAAGAAATTGAAGATCAGATTAGGGTCCAATAAAAATTAGAGATGACATAAGTTCAGCCTATTTCCCGCTGAGCGTGAGCTTTGGGGAATATTTAATCCGCCCAATGCCTTTCCGATACAGAACTTTGGCCAAGCTGTGAGTCATACAAGTAATCCTTAGTCCGAAGATAAATCCAATAGATCAAGTTCATAATTCCCAAACAAGCTTTCGACTCAATAAAAGTAAACCAAGCGGCAGGACCTGATTCACTAAAAATCTAAGACTCTTGGGACTGACACAACAACGAGACTCAATAGAATATAAAATAAAATAAAATAAAATAACTAACCGCTCCCCCAGACTTAAATCACACCGTCTCCGGTGTGAAAAAGAACGAGAGATAGGCGACAAAGAAAAAAAAATAAAAAAAAAATAAAGCACACATGGATAATACAATGATGATAGAGGGTAAAGAGGGATATCATTGAGTAGTGGCGGTGTCAGAGTCATCACCCATGGAGCACCCTGGTGGAGCAGGTGCTCGCCTCTTCCTACGGTGGAATGGCTGCCTAGAGCCTGAGGTTGAGTTTGAAGGCTGGGGTGAGGCAGCTGCTGCGGCGGTGGTATGGCAACATCCTCGTGCCAACATTTGCATGATCCTCTGCATGAGGCTGTTGTTTCTCTTCATTGACTCAATCATCCACCTCCTGTACTCAGCAGTGTCAGCATCATCAGAGATGGGTGGAAGATCAAACTCACCTTGAGAAGAGGCGGCATTATAAGGAAGTGCGAGGGGCGGGACCGGTGTGGCGTCATCGTAGGTGGTATGACGAGATGTGCTTCGATGAGATGTGCTCGCCCTAGCTGATGATGATCGTCTTAGGATGGCGATGAGGTACTGCAGTGGTGGGTGGAACGCGAGATCTTCCATGGTGTAGAGTTTAGTCGCGGCCGGGTTCGGAAGCTCGATGAGGCTAGACTCCCCGGTCGCAGCAATGAACTGGTAGTTGGATGGTGCATGGATGATCTTGGAAGTGAGCAGGTGCTTCATATCCATCCGTGACAGCTGGGTGACACACGAAGCAGATGAGAGATCCACTCGGTGATGGCAAAAGAGTGGAGTTAGGAGACTCCCTATTCGCTCAACTCTCTGTCCCTTGTTGTTCTCCGTTGGGCTATCCTTGATTCCGCAAATCACCTCGGCAAAGCGGACACCTAAGTTGGAACGGTACACCTCGAATTGTTCCATGTTCTCATTCCCTACAATATGAGCACATCCCAAGAATAATAGCAGCAACTCATCGATATGAACTTTGTTACCTACAGCCCGGGCAAAAAGCATGTTGCTGAACATTCTCGCACAAATGCAAAGTGCGGGATGACGGAGGCAATTTTGACATGCGGAGTTGGAATAGTAAGGGCCCGAGGCGATATGGCTCCAGAATTGTTTGGACTGCGTAAACGTCTTCGGTGAATCCAGCTTGGTGACCGTCTCGCGAAAGCCATACAAGACGCAAAAATCCCACATAGCTATATCGTACTTCGTTCCTCCAGCAAAGAACAAAAATGTACCTTCTTCAAGTGTTGGGGAGTCCGGATCTTTGTAAGTGAGAGTAGCGGTGGCTAGGCATTGTCTCACAAGGTCCGGGTAAAGCACATCTTCCTCTAGCGCGAAAGACATGCAATGCGCGTGGCTGAGGATCCGCTGAACTTGGTCTTGGAGACCTAACTGCTGAAGCGTCGTCTCGCACATGTACCTCGTAGGTTCCAACTTCAGCCCAAGGAGCTGATTGTAGTAATAGGCATCGCGAGTGTCCCACGAATCCGGTGAGCGTGGCGGAAGCTCCTTGATTCCGTGATTGAAAGGTGTGTTTTCGGGGTGGGGCCACGGGTGCATGGCGAGTCTCTCGGTGGTGGCGGATGGCGTGGAGGTGCTAGCTTTGCCTTTTCCTTTATTGGCCGTGAAAAAGTGCTTCGGAGGCTTGATGAAACGGGGAGCTTGGAGATCGCGGTAGCGAGAAGGGGGTCTTAGCCGAGCGAGAAAAAGTCGAGAGCGACTTTCGGTGAGGCGAAGCGTGAGATAAGACAGATCGCATCGAGGAGATCGGCGAAGGCGGAGAGCTCGGAGGAGGAGTCTCACGAAGAACTGGCCGAGAGATGAGGGAAAGCGGTAAAGTGAAGCGAGAAAGATTCGCGCCGGTGACAAGAGACGGAGAGATGCTGCCGTGTTTTTAGCGAGGGAGGGGCGAGGCTTCGCGACTTGGGAGCGAAGGTGATGAAAGTAGCGGTGGTGCGCGGAGAGAGAGAGATCGCCGGAGAACTTTACGATTTGAGCGGAAGAGATGAGAGAGATAGCGTTGGAGAGCGTGTGTTTTGGAGGTGCTCGGTCCGTGATAATAAAGAGGAGAGGTGTAGGGTTTTGAAATTCGGATGGTTGTGGTGGACCAGTGCATGAGCCTGCAAGAATAGGAAAAAGGGAAGTTAGTGGGATTGGGAAAAAGAAAATTTGTATTTTACCTTTTGTTTGTGTTGAGTCGGCGAGCACCCTGGCGGAGCAGGTGCTCGGGCCAGTTCTGGGGTGCTCGATACCCCCTTTTTTTTTTTTTTTTTAAGAGTAATGAAAAAGTGAAATCACAAATAAAAATTAGTATCAAAACAAATTTAAAATAAATTATGTACAAGAAACCTTACCGGTGGGTTGCCTCCCACCAAGCGCTTGTTTTAAGTCGTTAGCTCGACTTTGTAGACCATTTAGGCGTAAGGAACATCACCTAAGGCGACAGTGTCACCTTCTCCAATGTATGTATCAGCGAGATATGGCTTGATTCTTTGGCCATTTACCACGAATTCGTCTCCTTTCGCGTTTAGCAACACCACAGCTCCATGTGGTCTAACCTCCTTGATCGTGAAGGGGCCAGACCATCTGGACTTCAGCTTACCTGGAAATAATCTGAGATGAGAGTTGAACAATAATACCTGATCGTTGGGAGAAAAACTCCTGGGGATGATCCTCTTGTCATGGTAAGCTTTTGATCGCTCCATGTAAATCCTTGAGTTGTCATAGGCGAGATGCCTAATTTCCTCCAACTCGTGCAGCTGCATGGATCTCCTCTCAAATGCTGGTAGGATGTCGAAGTTGAGCAGTTTAATTGCCCATGCCGCTTTGTACTCCAGTTCCACCGGAAGGTGGCATGCCTTCCCATACACCAAATGAAAAGGCGTTGTCCCCAACGGAGTCTTATATGCGGTCTTATACGCCCATAGAGCGTCATCCAACTTCTTGGACCAATCCTTACGCGTGATGCTCACTGTCTTCTGCAGGATACTCTTTATCTCCCTGTTGGAGATCTCGACCTGACCACTAGTTTGAGGGTGATAGAGGGAAGCTACCTTATGTGTAACACCATTCTTCTTCAACAAGTTCTCAAAAACCTTGTTTATGAAGTGTGAGCCTCCATCGCTAATCACCACTCTTGAGACTCCAAACCTCGGAAAGATTCAATCTTGAACATCTTGATAACCACAATAGCATCATTGGTTGGGCTAGCCAGCGCCTCAACCCATTTAGAAACATAATCAACAGCCACTAGAATGTACGCATTACCGTAGGAGGATGGAAACGGTCCCATGAAGTCTATACCCCATACATCGAAAATCTCAACTTCCAGAATAAAATTCTGGGGCATCTCATTGCGCTTACTGATGTTCCCTTGCCTTTGACTCGCATCACACCTAGAAACAAATCTGTGTGCATCACGGAACATCGTCGGCCACCAATAACTGGCTTGTAAAGCCTTTGAAACTGTTTTGAATGTGGCAAGGTGCCCAGCATATGACGAACTGTGACAATGTTGTAGAATCCCAGGGATCTCTACCTCAGACACACATCTCCTGTACAGCCCATCCGAACACTACTTGTATAAAAATGGCTCATCCCAAAAATACCGCCTAACATCGCGGAAAAACTTCTTCCTTTTGCTTCCCACTAGGTTCTCAGGAACCTTATCAGCAGTCAAGAAGTTTGCGATTTCTCCAAACCATGGGAGACTAGAGGACTGACCAGTCTGAATTGATTCACAAAAATTTTCGGGAGCAGGTGCTCCTTCGGGTGCTCGGAAAATTTCGCAAGTGCCTACAGAATAGATCTGTTCATCTGGTAGACTATCCTCCATAGGTGTCTCCTCTTCAATCAGCATCCTACTCAAATGATCCGCAACCCCATTTTCAGACCCTTTCTTGTCATTTATCTCTAGATTGAACTCTTGTAGCAACTGAATCCACCTCAATAATCTGGGCTTGGCATCCTTCTTCGTCAGCAAGTACTTCAATGCAGCATGGTCTGTGTGGACAATTACCTTCGATCCGACGAGGTATGACCTGAACTTCTCAAAAGCGAAAACAATCGCTAATAACTCCTTCTCGGTAGTGGCGTACCGACACTGAGCATCATCCATCGTCCGGCTGGCATAATAAATCACGTGGAGCTTCTTGTCTCTCCTCTGACCCAGAACAGCTCCCACAGCAAAGTCACTCGCATCCGTCATAATTTCAAACGGTAGCTCCCAATCTGGCGGTTGTACTATCGGTGCACTAACCAAAGCTCACTTAATGGTGTGAAAAGCCGCCAAACAGTCACTATCAAACTCAAACTTCACCTCCTTACACAGCAATCTCGTAAGAGGTCCCAGAAAACTGCGGATTCCCTTAACCGAATTTGGCGGTTGCAAACTCATCATGACTTCTATCTTTGCTTTGTCAACTTCAATCCCTTTCTCTGATATCTTGTGCCCAAGCACTATCCCATCTCGGACCATAAAGTGACACTTCTCCCAGTTGAGAACTAGATGCTTCTCCTCGCACCTTTGCAATACCCTGCACAAATTAGACAAACAAGAAGAAAACGAACTCCCATACACAGAAAAGTCGTCCATAAATACTTCCATAATATCCTCAATAAGGTCAGTAAATATAGACATCATACAACGTTGAAACGTTGTTGGAGCATTACACAAACCGAATGGCATACGGCGGTACGCGAAGGTGCCGTAAGGACATGTGAATGTCGTCTTCTCTTGATCATCCGGGTGGATGGGAATCTGGAAAAATCCTAAAAAACCATCTAGGAAACAGTAATATGGATGGTTAGCCAGACGCTCTAGCATCTGGTCAATAAATGGTAAAGGAAAATGATCCTTGCGAATAGCAGCATTCAATTTCCGATAATCTATACACATCCTATGTCCGGTTACTGTCCTAGTTGGTATCAGTTCACTCATATCATTTTTAATCACTGTGATACCTCCTTTCTTAGGAACTACATGCACAGGGCTGACCCACTTACTGTCAGAAATCGCATAAATCACATCAGCCTCTAGAAGTTTCATTATCTCTTTCTTGACGACATCCTTGAGGTTAGGGTTTAACCGCCTCTGATGCTCGACAGAAGTCATAGATTCATCCTCTAGGTGTATCCTGTGCATGCATAAGTCAGGGGATATACCAGTGATATCATCTAGTGAATATCCTATAGCCTTCCTATACTTCCTCAATTCACACAAAAGCAAGGTAATCTCTACATTGTTCAAATTCGCATTCACTATAACTGGATAAGTGGAGTTCGGACCAAGAAAAACATACCTGAGCCCTGCTGGGAGGGTCTTCAACTCAAGCTTTGGACCTTTCAGCTCACCCCAAGCTCCTCCCAAAATCAGATTTTTCGGAGCAGGTGCTCCTTGTGCTCGCTGGGGTGCTCGATGGCCCTCGATTTTTGTGCCTTCTCCCAAGCTCAGAAATTTGTCTCCTTCCTGCACTCTGATGTTGGAATCAAGAAACTTAGCGAATCCATGGGTGTCTTCACTCAGAAAACCATGTTCACCCTCGGGTTTAGTCAAAGCAACTTCTAAAGGATCATTCGCCAAAATTTCTTCAACCACATCATGGATCACAAATGTCTGTCCATCAATCATCGGTTTCTTGAGAAGCTTGCTCATCTCAAGCCGAACTAACATATCTCCAAGACGGAGATCAACTATGCCTTCTTCAACATCAATGATGGCACGAGCCGTGCATAAGAAAGCTCTACCCAATATTAGTGGGTCCTTGGGTTCTTTATCAAGTTCCAGAACTACAAAATCAGTTGGGATAAATGTATCCCCAATTCGGACGTGCATATCTTCAATAATACCCACCGGAAGCTTTGTAGACCGATCCGCAAAAACCAATGAGATCTTTGTAGGCTTGAACTTGGTGAATCCTAGACGCTTAGCCACAGAATATGGCATCAGATTGACGCGGAACCTAAATCACACAAGGAACACGCAAACGTGCACGGTCCGATCTTCACCGAGATAACAAACCTCTCTGGGTCTTCTTTCTTTTTCAATACCTGACTCTGAAGTATGGCGCTGCACTCCTTAGAAACAATCATTACATTCTCTTCCTCAACAACCTTACCAGCTACCAGCTCCTTCATGTATCGCTTGAGAGAAGGCATCATTTGCACGACATCAACCAAAGGAAGCTTCACCATCAAATCCTTAAGCATCTCCTTGCACTTTGCATCCTCCAAATCCTTGCGAGATTTTTTTGGACGTACTAGATAAGGGATCTTAGGTATGTAGACTCGTTCTGGTGGAGTTTCAGGAGTTTTTGAAATTTTCGAAGGAGCACTCTGTGCGAGCAGGTGCTCCAGAGGAGAATTGGGGTGCTCGGTAAATTTTTCTTCAGAATCATTTGGAACAGTTCCCAGAGGTATTCCTGAGCTTGATCCAACCTCAACACTTTCATCTTTCACAGAAAAATCACTTCCTTGAGCCTGGTGCTCGAAAATTTTCTCCTTAGCATTTCCGTGGAAGCTTCTCATCGTAGGCGGTACCAGCAACTTTCCAGCTGGTCTTTTGATAGCCTCGGCGGTTTGAGCTACTTGTGTATCAAGCTTTTTCACATGCACGGTAACAGCTTCATACTTCGCGTTTAAATCAGTGTACATGTGATCTACCTTGGCATTAATCTCAGTAGACGCCTTCTGTTGATTAACCATCAGTTGCTACATAAGACTCTTCAGCTCGTCTTGAGATGTAGGCGCGGAGACAGCTTGTGGTGGTGTAGTGAATTGGACGTTTTGTTGTTGGTTTCCTCCTTGGAACCGATTCTGATTCTGATTAGGGACGTACTGCTTCCCCTGAGTATTGCTGGAGTAGAACTTTTGAAAACCCTGAGCTTGTGGCAACTGATTCATACCCCCTTGTTGCGGATAAACTTGGTCTTGTGGGTTCTCAACATTGGTGCTTCGGTAGGAGAGGTTGGGGTGGCTCCGATAATTCTGATTGAATCCATGGTTCTGGACATATCCCTGACCACTCACATAGTTAACCTCATGCACTCCAGCATCGTCATCTTCTTCAAACTCTTGAGAAATAGGCGCAGCCCCATTCTCTTCCACAAACTTGACCGGTCTTTGACTTTCGCGTAGGAGTAGATTTACCTTCGATGTCAGCTCATCAATCTTCTGAGTGTCCACACTGTTAACTTTCCTGGACCTATCATACTCAGGAGACCTGTTGCTAGAGCTTGAAGCAAGGTTCTCTATCAGCTCAAAAGCACCATCTCTAGTCTTGGTCATAAAAGACCCGTTACTCGCAGCATTTAGGGCGTTGCTGTAATCCCATTCAACTCCATCATAAAATATTTCCAGAATCTGTTCATCTTTAAAACCATGATGAGGACACTCCCTACGGTATTCCTTCAGTCTTTCCCAAGCTTCACAAAAAGCTTCACCAGAATGTTGTTGAAAAGACGAAATTTTGTTTCATATAGCGGCTGTCTTGGACTTAGTGTAGAAGTGGTCCAAGAAGGCAGCTCTAACTTCATCCCACGTCCTCAAAGAACCAGCTGGCAATGACTTCAACCACCTCTGAGCCTTGTCAGCAAGAGAAAACGGAAACAGCTTGCATTTAAGAACCTCTGGCTGTACCCCATTCGAACTGGTAGTGCTGCAGATTTCTTCAAAATTTTCGATGTGGTCCATCGGTATCTAAGCTGGCAGTCCGTGAAAGAGGTGTTGTTTCACCAATGTGATCATCTGAGGCTTGATCTCATAGTCTTGCCTCTGTAATTTTCGGAACATCAAATAATTAAGTAAATCGGTGTAAAACAGTTAATAAAAAGCACTAGGTTAAGGTGTTTCGCCGGTGATTCGGAGACAAGGCTGAGCAACTATTCAGGGCTAACTAACTACCGCCCCACTCTCGTGATGTATCGACACCTTTATCTAACAAACTAGATACCGAAACTCTCGCCTGGATCTAGCGAAGACGATAAGCATTAACAAACGGGTTCAATATGTTCACAATCAATCGCAGCAATCAACTCTCGTTGGCTACGCACCAATTGCTCACCAATGATTTATCTAGCAACCTAGAGCACTCTCGTGAATAAGTTTAACCTAAAAATCATAGACTAGGTGATCAAGCTAATCTAAGCATTAAGAGCCCCTATTGGCGAAGACGTATAAATTCTGATCCTATTTGTGCTCAGCCATTAACAACCTAAATCACCATTGAAAACCTTAACCTAGCTAGAGATCTACTCACACATAGCAAAATCAAACATAACAAGGCAATAAGATGAATTCATGATTTATTAAAAGAATAAGGTTCAGGAAAACTTCTCAAACAAGGTTGTTGAATGATCGACAATAGGAGAATAGAGATCCAAAGCTGAATAATACAAATCCAAATCGAAGAAGAACAAGGTGGTGGTGTCTTAGAACCAGAAATATCTTAGAACAAAAACTGAAGTCTGAGAATGAACGTGATAGAACCTCCTGTTGTCTGAGGCGGCTGGCCTCTATTTATTCTAAAAATAAAATAAAAAACGTGTCTAGGTAAAATAGGTCGAGCAGGTGCTCGCCAGGTCCGAGCAGGTGCTCGCACAGGCGGAAAATCGTCTTTTGGCTCAAAATTGCTCCTTTTGCTCCAATGTCTTCCAACATCTTCAATCCATGCTCCAGAGCCTTAAAATACTTGAAAAGACACAAAAAGACTAGAAAAAACTCGAAAAGAATATGAAAAGACTAGCTAAACTGGGACAAAATACTAATATATCAAATCACTTCCGATCGAACAGAAAGAGGTTCATCATAAGACAGTATGTCAGCAAGAAGAGAACTATATCGTTCAAAGTCTGGCTCAGGAGATTGAATGACTCGCAGCTAAGCTGTTACCTCTGCTAAAGAATTCTTTACCTCTTTCTTTTCTTTGATCAAATTAAAGTCATTCCTTCCAAAAAGAGCTAGAAGAGATTGATTGCTCGTTAGCTCGTTAACATCAGATTGAAGCCGCATCTTTGCCTTCAAAGAATCGAAGTGTCCAGCTATTTCTTCAATCATATCACGTTAATGATCCTTTGCGTTATCCCAATCCACACTACCCGAAAACAGTGGATTTTTCTAGCAGTGCTTCAAAAGAGCATCATTATAACGCCCCGACCGCCACCGTCCATGAGCACCTCCACGACCTCTAGGGGCCCCACGCCCTCTCCAGGGCCCATGAGCACTCGATGTCCCCTCTAGGTACTGCACTCACCCTTGTCTGACGGCCAATTTGTTATCTCCCGAGGCTCTACAGACTTGTTACTATCCCTACAAATCACCACATGATCTTTCCCCGTGTTTTGGCCTCACTCACACAGTACCGACAATCACTTCCCAGTAGGTCACCCATCCTAGTGCTACTCCAGTCCAAACACGCTTAACTCTGGAGTTCTCTCAGGACAAGTGACGGAAAAGATAAGTGCACTTTGGTGATATAGGTAGCCAAATCAAATCTCTTAACCTCTTCTCAGAAACCGGGATGTTACAATGATACTTCCAATTTAGTTCATCAAAATCCTTTGAGAGAAGAGCTTTATGTTCTTGAAGCGAAGACGATGTAGCTCGCACAACATTTAGCTCATTTACCAGCATAGCTACTTACTCTTGCGATAGCCTAAGAGAATCAAGGGCATTATCTCGTTCTTTCTCTAATTGATCAATCTTGTCAACCTTGACAGTAACATTCTCAATCTTTGATTGAAGATCTGAAATTAGCTTCTTAGCCGCAATGAGGTCTTCCAACGGGATTCTCTTTCTAATGGAAAATTCGTAGAAACAAACCATATCATTATGACTAGCAGCGAGCTGCAGAAATTTCAGAAGAATCGTTGGGTAAGAAAGTATATGGGAGGACACCATATGAGCAAAATAAAGTTACATACCTTAGCCATTTGGATAGAATTCCTAACATAAAAGTTCAGCGCCTCTATGTCCCATTGGTCAAAGGGAGGAAGGGGTCTTACACCACTAGATATAAATTCCTTGAAAGTCTTTGCGATCAGAATATTGCTCTCATGCGCAGCTACAAAGAAGAATTATTAATGAGTAGAGAAACTTACAAAAATACATATACCAATGCAATGACTAGAACACATCCTGGAACTCTCGAACCACTCGAATATCCTGAACCTGAGCCTCTCCAACGGCCTCCGGCAAAGAAATGGTAGCCAATAAGCCTCGCAACCCCTCTCGATCATACGCTCGCGTCCATAACCGAGATCATGAGACTCCCAGAAGTTGGTCTCACACCCTAATACACCAACTTCCCTTTTCCTTGGTCAAACTCAACTTGCCCTCGGTGACAATCCAGATGCGCTATGAACTTCCCAAGCCAACCCATACCCAAAATGACATCGTACAGCTCCACGGAGCAGATAATTAAATCGGCAGGTATAGACTCTTCCGCTACCTGAACATCCACGTCTTTAACCCGATCGTTAATTTGCAGGAGCTTCCCTCCGGCAACCTCCACGAAACCCAAACTCACACCGGGCTCGCTTCGAACATTAGCCTTCTCGGCCAATTCCGGAGTAACGAAGCAATGTGATGCTCCCGTGTCAAAGAACGCATGACACTCAACACCCCCAACACACCAGGTCTGTGCATATATACATGTGTCGAGAACCTTAACACCCCAACAAGCAACCAAATTCCCCAACACAGAATTAAACTTAGATGAATCTAAGAAAATACATGTGATCATCCTGGAACTCGACT
>CM051390.1:7333283-7360784 GCA_028015245.1 Cardamine occulta
CACAAACATCACATTAAAGATAACTCACTGTGGAATCCCACAAGGCTCGAAGAGGATGATTCTACGACCCCATGCAACACCCAATCTATCCTAGAACCACATAGGCTCCTAGAACCGTATGGGCTTTGATACCAAAATGAAACGACTGCATTTTTTTTTTTGTACATGGAAATAATGAACTAATGCCCATACATTAACCATTCTTAACCATACAACAACCAATTACATAATGACCACGAAGGTCAACAGTTCTACGGTTCTAGTAATCCTACAAAAGCTACAAAAAACCACAAAACTACCGGGTCCTTATCATCCTCTCCTCACTGCCTCGATTCCACGATCACGCCTTATTTTTACCTGCATCGATAAAAGTGACGCATCAACATTTGGTAAACCAAACGCTGAGTGAGATTGATCCTCCCAATAACATGTTATATGAAAGCACCACGCAATTCAAACAACCACAACAACACGAAATAATAACACCACATATTACTTCAAACAATCAATTAACAATTCAAACTCCATGAAAAGCTAATCAATTACACTGATGACTAACCACCTAGCAATTCCAAACCTCATGAAAAGCTAATCAGTCCCCAAACAAAACATGAATTAGTCTAATAACTATTCACATACGGGTAATGTTCACCGCTCACAACTCTGTTTGACTAAAGACAAAACTCTGCCGCCTAAACACCTTATTGCCAACGACCAACAAGCCTACAACAATGGGACTTCAACAAGGCAATACCTCCAGACCAAGAAACAAGAGAACACTCCCAACAAGCCATGGAATCACCAAGAAACCACAACACACAATTCACCAAGTAAAGCACATGAATACAATCAAGGTTTCAAGGCACAAACAAGAACAAATCCATGGTTCCTTAACCACCAAAGGCTTAGTAAAACCCACTAAAGCTTCCCAAGTGACCCATGGAATTCACCAAGAACCCACAAAAATCACGATCACCAAATCAAGCATAAAAACTCACAATCAAAGCTTAACAAGGCACAACAAGCACAAATCCATGGTTCCCTAACCACCACAAGCTTAGCAAACACTAGCTAAAGCTCCACACATGACCACAAAGCCTCTAAGCATCCTAGCCACATCACAATGCTTAACAGACCCCACAAGCCCCCACACAAGGCTTAATGTTAACCTTTGGTCACAACTCACCTTAAAAAGGATGGATGTAGCCTAGGATGAACTCCCAAGCTCAAGAAGATCTCCACTCTCTTCCCTAGCCCGACACCAAACCCTAGCCTCCAACCCTTCATTTTTAAGCTTCACCCCAAGCTTCACACACACTAGATCACAAAGATCCAAGCACCGCAAAATCCTTTTCTCTCTTATTCTCTCTTCTCTCTCTAAGCTCTCAAGCACAAAGCTCTCTCCCACACTTAGTGAAAATGGCGAGCACAATGTGGTGAAGAAGAAGAAGCCAATTTGATTTTTTCCACTTCCTTTTGAGAAAAAACCCCACAACCTCTGAATCGACTTATGACACCCCCAGAACAAATCTAAATTAATTATTTGAACCCCATAATTAATTTTCTAGACTTGTCTAAGGTTCATAAACTCGAAAGAATTTCTGAATTAATTAAATTAATTAATTTTCCAGAACACGGGCATTAACTCATGGTCTCTGAGAATACTAGCTTTCTCCTGAAGTAAAATCATAGGATTAACCATCTCAATTGGCTTCTTTTCTTTTATGTTTATTCGTTTGCTCTAACCTTGCAAGCTCTTGATTCGGAATAAACAAAAGCTGATTGTCCTTGTTGCTCCTGGTAACACGATTAGGTATACACTTGAAACACAACAGACAAAGTGATAGAACGATGTAAGTAAAACTGAAAATAAAAACATAGTCTAATTCTACACATAAATTTATCGGACACTCAAAAAGAGTCTCCGGCATTGGTGCCAAAATTTGATATGCTCAAATATACCCTTAGAGCTACTCTTTGCTCACTCTAGATTTTATCAGATTATAAATCATACTGTCGTGCCAATTTAACAACCTTAAATTGAGATTCTAGGTGATCAATCTAGAATTAGCTTTAAGAACAACGTAGGTGAAGAATTATCAAGTTTGAATCCTAACCAATCAATCAGTATATCATTCCATGAAACCCCTAATGAGAATTCTTGAACCTAATAAAGAATCTACTTGGACATATCTGTTGAAATCAAAGACATGAATAAAATATATATCATATGAATAAGAAAAGAGAAATAGAAACAGGGGTTCGAAATCTTCTCTCAAAGTAGAACAAAGTAATCAGATCAGCCCCAAGCTCTCAATCTCTCTTCAGTTCTTCCTAAAAGCAAGATATCATAAAAGAAGGCTTAAAAACCCAAAAATATAGTCTAAACATGAACTGGGTCTTTTGTAAATAGGTGGAACTTCAGGGAAAAAATAGGAATTCCCCAAAAATAACTGTCTTCACGCAGAATAGTGAAACTCAGGCCATGTCGACTGACACTAGGAGTTGCGCCGCTCGAAACAGGTGGTCAAGAATAACACCAACTTCGACTTCACAGCTACAATGCTCCATGAATGCTCCAAATTTTCTAAATGGTCCCAATTGTGTGTAAACCTGTAAAAGACTCAGTAGGAACTTGAAAGACACATAAAAACTCAATTATATACATATGTATAATGGCTTAAAAACTATAAAACCCATGATATATCAATGATGATTCGAGAAGGAACTCATAATGAAGAATTAAATCATTATAGTCAATAGCAACCTATGAAGTGAAAGTCATGACAAAAACCAACTAAAAAAGAGTCTGGTAGATACAAAGAAAGAATAAGGAGAACCTGAGACATATAGTTAGAATGCTTAAGGACTTCCTCCCGCACAGAGGATCTGAAATGATCAAACGGGGGAAGCAGTTCATCAGAGAGAGTGTCGAAGTGTCGATAAAGATCGGCAACCTTCTCTTTCCATGAGATGCAGAAAAACAATAAATAAACGATCGAAGTAAGAATAACGAAGACCTAAAATATGCAATTACCTATGGGAGCATAAGCAGCTGGGCCACCAGAATCACTTCGCGGAAAAGACAAGGTACTTGAGCAATGTTCGCCAGACTACTTGGGCTTCACATTAGGATTCGATGAAACAGACACCCCTGAGCGGTTGCATTCGTTGGGACAGGAGGTAAACTTAGATAAGCCCTCCCGCAAGATTTGGATTTACCAATCTTAGGGCAGGAAGCAGTTTCAGGTTTCTTCCTCTTACCCGATATCGATATCAAGGCAATAGTATCTTGATCATCAATATGTCATCAGAAGCAGAGGACTGAGCCAAGCGATAGCTTCCTCAAGAGCTGGATCAGGTCTTGGAGGATGCAGCAGGAGGATCAGCGATCAGGTTGACCTTCCTAGAGACACCATCGGCTAAGCCCGGAGCAAATTTTTCTTTGTGATTCTTGCCAATGGCGTCAAGTTGTCCTTTGATTTTTTCCTCAGCAGATTTGTGAGTCTCATTAGCACTCTTCCGGGGGTGGAAACTGAGATGAGAAAGGTACTATTGAAAGAACTTCAACATATCGGAGTCCTCCACCCCTGAGGTGTTCGCTAGCTTGGTGAATACGGTCGAGGGTAAAAGAGTTCCAGTTTAACTCTTTCTCAGTTATCGATTGATAAAAAGCAAAGAAGCCCGCGAAAGGAGTGGGACGAATTTGAAGGGCTGCAATAATCAAAAGGAATTCAGGCAAACAGGTGAAAAATAGCATACACAGTCGGTAAAATCGGTTACCTGGGGCTCTAGTCTTTACAACCAAAATGAAAATTAAATATTGATGACAAAAATATTAAATGCTTACGATTTAGTCAGAAAAGTCCAATTCCTCACCACTATCAGACTCATTTTCCAAACTGTAAAAATAATGAAAAAGGTACAAAAATTAGAATAGCAACATTTAGAGATAACCTAACCTAATTCCTATAAGATAAGTAAAAAAGAACAAACAAATATATCTAAAACAGATATTACTTATGCGTTCTTCAGATGATAGATTTGATCAACAGGGGATCAAAAAGTAGCTCACCAAGCTGTTTACCATAAATAATGGACAATGATCATGTTATGAAAAGAACTGATAGTAAGTTATTTTAAATTAGACCGATAAAATTCAATTAATTAGAGTTTCGTATAATAGATTTGATATAAGAAAGTATGATATGTCATACCATCATTACAAAAAACTCTCCAATTGCTGAAAATGGCTATAAGTTTATTGGATGCTTGAAAGTTCTATTTAGCAGCCAACTTATCAGCGTGTTCGTTAAGAACAAAACAATCAAGATCCCAACCACTAAGAAGATTGAAGATTGGCAGCGGGAGTTTGAATTTTGGGGTCATGATATCTCCACGGAGGGGGTTTTAAATGATCCAGAGAAGAGTCCCTAGAGTGGGAAAGTTTTGGAGAGAGTCCGGAGGGTCCCAAGAGAGTTAGGAGAGGTCCGGAAGAGTGAACCATGAGTGGTATGGTTCAAGGCTGTAATCGCCTAGTTTGGGAGTTCCAGAAAAAAAAGATCAAGGGGGATCAGTTGTTACTCGAGAATTAGGATTCCAGGAAATAAGTTGGGAGTAGTGAGACTCGCCAAAGCTTATGGGATTCAAGGAAGTTTGCTCGGTATGTCCAGTTAACCGCCGTGGTGAGTGGTGGTGTTTGTGATTTCGGTAATCACATAAAGTTGCAAAAGTTGATAAGTATTCTATGAGCGGTAGGTGCTCTAGATTCTTATGTCGGGTATCCTAACTGTTTGGATATGTCTGGAGATGATCTAGGGAATTGGTCATGTGAAAAGCGATATTCTGAGTTGGGAATATGTGTGGTGTCAGCATGTCATTGCGATGCTATGCATGGATCGCATAAGTGAATGTGAATCCCAGAGGTCGTTAGTGTTTGGTCTCGCGACCGGTGAGTCGGTCGGTTGGTCAACGATAAGTTGAATCGTTGTGATGCTTTTGGCTGAGAGGAAGCCGGTATCGAGGTGTGATATTGGAGAGTGAACCACTTCTAGTGGGGGAGTAATAAAATGCGGGTTAGTATTTCATTGCTAATGGCTGGTGAGTGCCATGTTGTTAAATCGTAGGGGAATGAGAGAGTTCCAGATCGATTAAAGAAGGCTCTAAGGAGAGTTTAGAGTTTTGTGTAGTGGGCTGATATCCGAGAGTTAGGATATGGGCAAAAGATATTCTAAAGGTTCGAGTATCTGAGGAGTTGAATCTGAGATTGAGATGTTTCTCAAGGAGCTTCGTCGGAAAAGGATCCCCATGATGCTAGTCCTGTGGGACTGTGTCGGTGTTCAGGAGAAAACTTGGGAGCCAGAGGCTAGGATGGAAATGAGGTTCTGGGAGTGGTTCCAGAAGCAAACTGAGGATTGAGGTTCCATCAGTGGGTTCCACTTTCAGGATGGTAACTGAGTGCTACAAGTTTTCATTTTGAATTTCCGTTGTGTATAACGATGTTACATTATGAGGTTTCATAAGATGAGTGTTCTTATTATTGAAGACTTGCGAGTTATGGTTATGCATTTCGTTTTGGTGTTAAAAAGAGAGTATGTATGTGAGTAATAAGATGGGTGATTTTTATTGTTGTTGGCACGAGTGTCATGGAAAAGTTTTTTCTGAGATTAAAAGCTTGAGTCTTTCGTGGACATTGCGATGTCGTAGGCGGATCAACAGATACCCAGAGTGATTGGGATGTTCTGTAGTGGCATGAGGTGTGATTTGTGGACATTGCGATGTCGTATACAGACCATATGAGATAGTTTCGGTCAGAGATGCTTATAGATGTTGAGACTTTATTGCTCTAAGGACGCGTAGGTTCTGAACAACTCATTGGGGATGGGCCCTTATCTAGATCCACAAATGTGCCAATCGCTCGAGGGACTGTGTGGCCTAAGAGTGGGGAGGTACAAGCATGAGTTGAGAGTAATGTATGTCTGAGACAGAAGTATGAGCATATAGACTAAAAGTTTACCTCAAAGGTTATTAGTGTTGACCTCATGTTTGTTGTTGATACGGATCTAGTTAGGCTTGTTTGGGGAAACGAGTCAAGCGACAGGACCGGGGGACCCATGGAGCTGTTTAATGTGGTGAGTTGGAAGGTACGGGCGTATGGCACTTTTTTGTTTTATTACGTTCATATTGACGATTCATTGCGCCGAATGGGGAAGTGGTAAAGCTGGTCCAGTCTTAGTTGGGGCGGCTCATGAAGCTGTTCAATGTGGTGGATCGGAAGGTACGGGCGTATAGTACTTGTTTCTTTTATTACGTTCATATTGACGGTTCGCTGCGATGGATGGTTGAGTGGTAAAAGTTGTCCTAGCTTTGTTATCTTGAGGAGTTTCTCTAAAGCGGGCCAACGCTGGAAGGTTTGAGGAGGCGCTAATTATTTTCATGAGAAATGAATTTAATCATGTTAGAATTTAATACGAGGAGTATTACTTTCTTGTAGTGTGGTGCCGATTATTTTCATGAGGAATGAATTTAATCATGTTAGAATTTAATACGCGGGTTATTATTTTTCTTATGGCAGATATCCTGTGGGGTATGGCGGATACCCAGAACTCGGAGATGCTGCGGTGTCTTGGGTGCTGTGGTATAGTTGAATACCTTAAGAGGTATGATAGATATCCTGCGGGGTATGGCAGATACCCAGAACTCGGAGATGTTACGGTGTCTTGGGTGCTGTGGTATAGTTGAATACCTTGCAAGGTATGATAGATATCCTGCGGGTATGATTGTGAGTTGAAATCAATGAGATCGATGGTGGTTCGATCTATTCGATAAGTTGGTTGGCTGGTGAGGCCACTTCATGAGTGAACTTAGCAGGATCAAGGTTTGATCTAGTAGTTAAGTGTGATAGCCTTGGTATTCGTTATGCGTAACAGTTATTCCGGGTGTGGAATATAGGTGATGCCGGTGTTACTTTGCGAGGGTTTACAAGGATCACAGGAGGTAGTTTAGTCAAGATGCTTGGATGTGTGACTTTTTGCTCGTTGAGAGGGCTGGATCCTTTAGTGCTGTTAGCTCGAAGGACTGCGGGCCTGAGAGTGTAACTGGCAATGTATCCAGACTCGTGTGGAGTATAGCTGAGTGTGATATGAGATACCATAGATTCAGAAGGTATATAACCGAGAGTGATATACGATACCATGGATTCATAAGGTGTATAACCTAGACGTAGGTTATATTGCCCAGAATTGAGGGGTAAAAGTATATCGGAGACTCAGGAAGGTTATATGGCCTAGAATTGAGAGGTATGTGATATCGGAGACTCATGAGGGTTATATTGCCCCGAGGAGAGTGGTACGGTAGATACCTAGTGCTCAGAGATGATCTGGTGTCTTGGGTGCTGTGGTATGGGTAATATCTTGCGAGATAATGTACATATCCAGAGGGATACGGCAGATACCAAGAACTCGAAGATATTGCGGTGTCTTGGGTGCTGTGGTATGGTTTATACCTTGCGAGATATAGAGGATATCCTACAGGGTATGTTAGAACCTAGAGTTCGGAGATGTTGCGGTGTCTTGAGCCCTGGGATGAATAATAAGTACATATGATGATGCGGTGTCATAAGCATAGAGAGACTGAGTGGAAAACCTCAGAGGTTGGTGGTAAACCTCATGCGTACATGCTTGTACCTGGTTATGTGCGTGTTTCGGTTAGTTGCTTTGATAAAGTTCTCAGAAGCAAGCTAATGCCAGAAAGCTCGCAAAGAAGTGTGTATTATACATATCCAGAGGGATACGGCAGATACCAAGAACTCGGACATGTTGTGGTGTCTTGGGTGCTGTGGTATGGTTTATACCTTGCGAGGTATAGAGGATATCCTACAGGGTATGTTATAACCAAGAGTTCAGAGATGTTGCGGTGTCTTGAGCCCTGGGATGAGTAATAAGTACATATGATGATGCGGTGTCATAAGCATAGAGAGACTGAGTGGAAAACTTCAGAGGTTGGTGGTAAACCTCATGCGTACATGCGTGTACCTGGTTATGTGCGTGTTTCGGTTAGTTGCTTTAATAAAGTTCTCGGAAGCAAGCTAATGCCAGAAAGCTCGCAAAGAAGTGTGTATTGGCCGGGGTTGCCAAGGTTTGAGTAATCGTTCCGACGACTAAGGTTCATTGGAGATGAACAGTTCATTCGAGATGAACGGTAACGTAAGATTCGAGGACGAATATATCTTAGTGGGGGAGAATCGTAACGCCCGTGTTCCAGAATTAATTAATTAATTTAATTAATTCGGAATTCTTTCGAGTTTATGAACCTTAGACAAATCTCGAGAAATTAATTATTGGGGTTGAAATAGTTAATTTAGATTTTTTTCGGGGGTGTCATAAATTATTTCGGAAGTTTTGGGGTTTTTCTCAAAAGTTGGAAGGTTTGGTTGACTTTTCTTCCTTTCTTCTTCTTCTTCTTTTTCTTCTTCTCGTGAGTTGCCATTTTTGGCTGAAGCTTGGGAGCTGGTTTGGCGAGAGAGAGAAGAGGGAAAGGAAGAGAGAAAGTGGTTTGTAAGCTTGTGAGAAGATTGGTTCTTGTGTTCTCTTGCTAGTTGGAAACTTGGAGAGCTTGAAAAAGGTTGGGGCTGAAGCTTGTGAGCTTGTCGTGAGCTTAAGCTGAGTGGTGTGGGCTTAGCGTGAGCTGGGGGAGCAAGAGGAAGAGTTCTAGAGCGTCTTTGAAGCTCGGATCTGTTGTGTGTGAGCTTGGGAGAAGCTTAAAGGAGAAGCTCTTGGAGCAAGGTTTTTCTGTGAGCTAAGGGAAGCAAGGGGGAGTCTTCTGAGCTTCGGGAGTTCAAGAAAGGCTTGATTCTTCCATTGCTAAGGTGAGTTGTGACCAAGGGTTCATGAAAGCTTGGGTGGGGGAACTTGGGGAATTTTGATTCTTGGTGGGTTCCGATTTGCTTTGATTGTGCCTTGGTGGTGTGATTTCTAGTCGTGTGATGTGTAGAGATCATTGATTAGATGCTTGAATAGTGAATGTTTCACTATTTATGCTGCGGAATACTATTCACGCTGCGGAAACGGGTTTACTATTCCGGCTGTTGTGATTTTTTTTTTGCATGAATTTAATCGTGTTAGAAATCTTTGTGTTTGATTTCTTGTTGGTGATGAATAGTGAATGTTTCACTATTTATGCTGCGGAATACTATTCATGCTGGGAATCAGGTTTACTATTCCGGTTGTCGTGATTATTTTCATGCGTGAATTTAATCATGTTTGAAATGTTGATTTCTAGTGTTGGTGATGAATAAAGAATGTTTCACTATTCATAGTGTGGAATACTATTCAAGCTGTCGAAGTGGGTTTACTATTCTGGCTGTTGTGATTATTTTCTTGCGTGAATTTAATCGTGTTAAAAATCTTTGTGTATGATTTCTTGGTGTTGATGAATAGTGAATGTTTCACTATTCATATGACAGAATACTATTCACGCTGGGGAAGCGGGTTTACTATTCACACCATGGTAGATTATTTTTCATGAGTGAGTTTAATCTTTGTGCTTGAATTTTGGTGGTGATGAATAATGTTTTACTATTTATGTCGCAGAATACTATTCATGCTGTTGAAGCGGGTTTACTATTCCGATTGTGGCAGATTATTTTCATGCGTGATTTTAATCGTGTTAGAAATTGATTTTCTTGCTGTGGTGGTTGTTTGATTTGCGTGTAGCTTTCATATAACCTGTTGTTGGGAGAATCAATCTCACTCAGCGTTTGGTTTTCCAAATGTTGATGCATCACTTTTGTCGATGCAGGTAAAGATAAGGTGTAATCATGGAATCGAAGGCGTCGAGGGGAGGATGATTAGGACTCGGGTTTTTGATGTTTTTTTGTTGTTTCCGCTGTGCTGATTAGAACTGATAGTTTTTGGCGAGTCCGCATAGGGTTGTATTAAATGTTTAATGTTAAATAGAATTGCATGTTAAAAAAAAAAAGAGTGTGGTCGTCACAGAGGGCGTGTCGAGTTTGACAGAGGCAAAGGGAGGTTGGTGTATCAAGGGAGGAGGGGGTGAGACCGACTTCCGAGAGTCTTGTGATCTCAGTTATGCAAGCCGACTGTATGATCAAGAGGGGTTATGAGGCGTATTTGGCTACCATTTCCTTGCAGGAGGCCGTTGGAGAGGCTAAGGTTCAGGATATTCGAGTGGTTTAAGAGTTCCAGAATGTCTTTCAATCGTTACAAGGGTTACCACCATCTAGGTCGGATCCTTTCACATATGAGTTAGAACCGGGGATGACACTGATATCCAAGGTTCCTTATAGAATGGCTCCAGCAGAGATGACAGAGCTGAAGAACCAGCTGGAGGAGTTGTTGAATAAGGGGTTTATTCGCCCGAGTACTTCATCGTGGGGAGCACTGGTGTTATTTTTGAAGAAGAAGGATGGAAGTTTTCGGTTGTGCATTGACTACCACGGACTTAACCGAGTCACAGTAAAGAACAAGTATCCTCTTCCTCGGATTGATGAGTTGATGGATCAGTTGAAAGGGCTACTTGGTTCTCCAAGATTGACTTGGCGTCGGGATATCATCAGATTCCTATCGATGAGATAGATATCTGGAAGACGGGTTTCAGATCTCCTTATGGCCACTACAAGATTGTGGTGATGCCATTTGGGTTATCAAATGCATCAGTTGCATTTATGAGATTGATGAATAGCATTTTCCAAGAGTACCTAGATGAGTTTGTGATCATCTTTATAGATGATATCTAGGTGTATTCAAAGAACCTTGAGGAGCACGGGTGCTTGTCAGAGTGGTTTTGGCAAAGCTGCATGAACAAAAGTTGTTCGCTAGGTGAGCAAGTGCACCTTTTGGCAGCGGGAGATTGGTTTTCTGGGTCATGTTATCTCCGCGGAGGGGGTTTTAGTTGATCCAGAGAAGAGTCCCTAGAGTGGAAAAGTTCTGGAGAGAGTTTGGAGGGTCTTAAGAGAGTTTTGAGAGGTCCGTAAGAGTGAACCATGAATCGTATGGTTCGGGGCTATATAGCCTAGTTTGGGAAGTTTCCCAGAAAGGAAAGATCAAGGGAGATCAATTGTTACTCGAGAGTTAGGATTCCAAGAAATAAGTTGGGAGTGGTGAGACTCGCCAAAGCTTATGGGATCCAAGGAAAATTGCTCCGTAACGTGGAGTAACCACTGTGGTGAGTGGTGGTGTTTGTGATTGCGGTAATCACGTAAAGTAGCAAAAGCTGATAAGTATTCTAAAAGCGGAAGGTGCTCTAGATTCTTATGTGGGTATCCTAAGTGTTTGGATATGTCTGGAGATTACCTGAGGAATTGGTCATGTGAAAGGTGATATTCCGAGTTGGGAATATGTGTGGTGTGAGCATGACAATGCGATGTTGTGTGTGGATCACATGAGTGAATGTAAATCCCAAAAGTCGTTGGTGTTCGATCTCGTGATTGGTGAGTCGGAAGGTACGGGCGTATGCTACTTGTTTGTTTTATTACATTTGTATTGACGATTCATTGCGCCAAATAGGGAAGTGGTAAAACTGATCCAGCTTTAGTTGGGGTGGCTCATGAAGCTGTTCAATGTGGTGGATCGAAAGGTACGGGCGTATGGTACTTGTTTGTTTTATTATATTCATATTGATGGTTCGCTGCGACGAACGGTTTAGTGGTAAAAGTTGTCCTAGCTTGGGTTGTCTTGATGAGTTTCTCTAAAGCAAGCCAACGCTGGAAGGTCCGCAGAGGCGCTGATTATTTTTCATGAGGAATGAATTTAATCATGTTAGAATTTAATACGCGGTGTGTTATTTTCTTATGGCATATATCCTGCGGGGTATGGCAGATACCCAGAACTCGGAGATGTTGCGGTGTCTTGGGTGCTGTGGTATAGTTAAATACCTTGAGAGGTATGATAGATATCCTGCGGGGTATGGGTTTGATACCCAAAACTCAAAAGATGCGGTATCCTAGAGTGGAGGGGTATGATTGTGAGTTGTAATCAATCAGATCGATGGTGATTTGATATATTGGTTAAGTTGGTTGGCGGTGTAGCCAGTTCATGGGTTAACTCACCAGGATCAAGGTTTGATCTAGTAGTTAGGTGCAATAGCCTGGGTATTGGTTATGCGCAGCAGTTATTCCGGGTGCGGAATATAGGTGATGTCGGTGTTACCTTGCGAGGTTTTACATGGATCACAGGAGGTAGTTTAGTCAAGATGCTTAGATGTTTGACTTGTTGCTCAATGAGAGGACTAGTTCCTCTAGTGCTGTTAGCTCAAAGGACTGCGGGGCCTGAGAGTAGACTTGCAATATATCTAGACTCGTGTGGCATATAGCCTGGAGTTATATGGGATACCGTGGATTCGTAAGGTGTATAGCTCAGAGTGATATGAGTTACCGTGGATTTGTAAGATGTATAACCTAGACGTAGGTTATATTACCTAGAATTGAGTGGTATGGGGATATCAAAAACTCAGGGAGGTTATATTGAGTGTGGGGGTGTAGTCTGTAGGTGAGCAATAAGTACATATGACGCTGCAGGGTCATAAGCATAGTATCTGAGTGGAAACCTCAGAGGTTGGAGGTGGACCTTATATGTTAATGCGTGTGCATGTGTGTGCGTGGTTTGGTTAAGTTGTTTAGGGAACGAGTCAAACGGTTTGACCAGGCGACTCACTAAGCTGTTCAATGTGGTGAATCAAAAATTATGGCCGTATGGTACTTGTTTGTTTTATTACGTCTGTAATAACAGCTCACTGCGAAGATCGGTTAAGTAGTCAAGTACGCCTTGTTTAGTTGTCTGATAAAGTTCTCGGAAGTAAGCTAATGCCGGAAAGATCGCAAGAAGTGTGTGTTGGCCGGCTGGGTCAAAGGTTGATTAATCTTGCGATGATTAATGTTCATGGGAGATGAACAGTTCATTGGAGATGAACAATTCATTGGAGATGAACAATAGCGTCAGATTCGAGGACGAATCTATGTTAGTGGGGGAGAATTGTAACGCCCGCGTCCCAGAAATTAATTAATTAATTGGGAAATTCTTTCGAGTTTATGAACTTTAGACAAATCTCAAGAAATTAATTATGGGGTTGAAATAATTAATTTAGATTTTTCCTGGGGTGTCATAAGTCGTTTCGAAAGTTGAGGGGTGTTTTTCAATCAAGAAGACAAAATCAAGTCTGCTTCTTCTTCTTCTTCTCCACCTTGAGCTCGCCATTTCTTGTAAGCGAGAGAGAGGGAGTTTTGAGCTTGAGAGCTTGGAGATTAAAGAGAGAAGAATGAGAGAAGGGTTTGAGAAGCTTGGAGAACCTTGGATCCTTGAGGATCAAGGGTGTATGGAGCTTGTGAAGCTTTGAAAAGGAAGGGCTGGAGGCTTAGGAGGTGGCGTGAGCTTTGGAGGAAGAGGTGTGGTCTTTCTTGAGCTTGGGAAGTCATCAAAAGCATAGATTCATCCATTCTAAGGTGAGTTGGGACCAAAGGTTATCATTTAAGCTTGTGTGGGGGCTCGGGGAGTTTTGTTTAACTCTTTGGTGATTTTTGAGGTTCTTGAAAAGCTTAGGGAAGGTTTTCTATGCTTGTGATTTTTAGGAAACATTGGATTTGTGCTTGTTGAACTTTGATAAGCTTGATTGTGAATTTTGTGAAGTTCTTATGCTTGATTTGGTGTTTGTGAATTTTGTGTGTTGTGGAATACTATTCATTATATGGAATACTATTCATGGTATGGAATATTATTCATGCTGTGAAAGTGTATTTACTATTCATGCTGTGCATGTGTGTTTACTATTCATGCTGTGAAAGTGGGTACTATTCATGTTGTGAAAGCGTGTTTACTATTCATGCTGTGAAAGTGTGTTTACTATTAATGCTGTGAAAGTGGGTACTATTCATGCTGTGGGAGCGTGTTTACTATTCATGTTGTGAAAGTGGATATTATTCATGCTGTGAAAGCGTGTTTACTATTCATATTGTGAAAGTGGTTATTATTCATGCTATGGAAGTGTGTTTACTATTCCTGCTGTTGTTAGTTTTTCTTGGTTTGGAATTGCTATTTTGTTGTTGGAAGTTGTAATTGGTGTTAATTAATTCTTCGTGTTGTCTTGGTTATTAAAAATTGCTTGGTGCTTTTTGATAGCCTGTTGTTGGGAGGATCAATCTCACTCAGCGTTTGGTGTACCAAAATTTGATGCATCATTTTTGTCGATGCAGGTAAATATAAGGCGTGATCGTGGAATCGAGGCAATGAGGAGGGGATGATTAGGACCTGGTAGTTTTGTTGTTTTTGTAGTTTTCGTATGATTGCTAGAACTGTTGACCTTCGTGGTCGTTTATGTGTTTGCTGGATTATTTTATAAATGTTTAATTACATTTCTGGTTTAAAATAAAATGTGGTCGTTTCAACCTATAAGTTCAAAGAATATAAAGACTTATCTCATTTAAAGAAAGAAATACCTTGCGTATAAAATATCGTTGCTTACTTTGCTGCTTTTTTTACAATATTTTTGATAAAAGAATTGCTCTTCTCTTTGTTTGTGCATTTTTCCTCCTAACTGTAACCAATAATATGTGTCTAGTAAATGTGTATGTGCAAATGAAGGAAAGAATATGTAATATACAATTCATTTAAATAAGAGATTACAAACGTACTCTATTCCGAACAACTATCACAGCCACCTGCCATTTGGGAAGATTAAAGTGTTAGAACTTAAGCAGGAGAATGTTATTTGATTCAGATGTTTGTATGGTAAGATAGGTAGGAGGATTTGAACAATTACAATCATAATACTGTTGTACTTGTGAAAGGCGAAAGTTACTAACTTCCCTTGGGTGAACTGAACGAGAAGCACCTATAAGTTCAAAGAATATAAAGACTTATATCATTTAAATAAAGAAATACCATGCATACAATATATCGTTGCTTACTTTGCTGGTTTTTTTACAATCTTTTTTGATAAAAGAATTGCTCTTATCGTTGTTTGTGCATTTTTCCTCCTAACTGTAACCAATAATATGTGTTCAGTTAATGTGCATGTATAAATGAAGGAAAGAAAATGCAATATATGACTCATTTAAATAAGAGATTACAAACGTACAATATTCTGAACTGCAGAAAAAGCATCAAGTGTAGGCTTTATACATATGAAATACAGAACTATTGACCTTATCTAAGCTAACCTTTTTTCGCATATGAGGTTGACTTCTTTTCGCTGTCCTTGGGAATCGTACTTGTATTCCTTGGAGATCTGGATGCAACTACCCGAGGTATTGTTTTGATGGGTTGTTGGCTGGATTCACCTAAGAAAGCATTTGCTAAGTTTCTTTCATTGTAACCATGTTTCATTATTTTATTTAACTTTTATACAATTTGGGTAAGAATATACTGTCTGAATCTGTGATTAACTCATCCCCTCTATGAGGTCTTTTCTTCCCTTTCCCTTTACACTTAGCCATTCCAGTTGACTTTGTGTACTCCAATTTCTAGATTGCAGATGAATGTGATAGTTGATATTATAGTTTTTATCACTCTCAACAATGAAAATGCTAAGTGTGACATGCAATGCAATTATAGTATAGTGGTGGGAATACTAAGTTAATCCAATCGGGAATACTGTGCTATGCAATGAGGATGTGATCAATTCATTTACGTCAACCAAGCAGATTAAGTGGTGAATGTCTAACAATGTAAATAATGCAAGAGAAAGTAAGTATAAAACCCACTCGAGTTGTCAGTTTGAGTGGGGTGATCAAGCTACAAAGGGAAAACAGAGCAAGGAAACCGCTCGACCTAGATGATCGAGTAAAGAGATCGAGTGGTGCAGGAAAACGACAAAACAGAGAAAAGCACTTGACCTGAAGGGTCGAGCGTAAGCGGTCGAGCTAAACAGAGAATAACTAAAAGAAGTAAAACACTCGACCTAGATGATAAGAGATCGAGTGGTATCAGCAACAATAAACAAAACAGAACAAAATGGAACAAACAAAGTAAGCAAGAGCAGAATAACAATCAATTGGAAATAGGGTCCTAAAATGGGATTCATGGATCTGTGATTCTCCTTAGTCTTTCCTAGATGGCTAACAAAACTTCACATAAGCTATCTCTGGATAATTAACATCAAAGTAAGGTGGCTCAACTCCCGTGATAAACACCAACATGCCTATACCACTTCCTAATTTTAATACCCAATCAAAAATACAAAGAAACTTATAGCAGATATCAATAAAACATAATACATGCTAGCATTAAAAACCAGTTCATTAATGTCAAAATATAGCTAAAACCTCTTAAGCCATGGGTTAAAGCTATAGATCTCTGGTATTAGTTGGTTCAAGCATTTCATCAACACCTTCCGATGGGAAATGCCTGAGATCAAAGTTACCAATCCTTTGGCTAACTAACCATTAAGAAAACCTAATCCAGAAGAGATCTATACAATTTTAAGCTTAAACATATAAGGTGACCAAGAATCCTACACAGATCTATTTCATCCTTAAGATCCCTAATTACTACTTAGAGTTCATCATCAAAAACACAAACCCAGAAAATGCTAAAAATAACATATCAGATAGGTAATGACGAGATGAGCGATGTTGTAGAAGAAAATAATTACAAATACTAAATAGATAAAGAGTAATTAGAGCTACAAAATCAGGAAAAATGAAGAACAAGAGAGAGAAGATTTGAGAGGCCCAGATTAGGTTAAAAAGATGTGTCCCCTGCTAATAAATAACAAGAGTATTTATACTAAAAGGCCTGAAAGCCCTAAAAACACAAAAGGAGAAAAGCTTAAGTCAGGTCTGGGAAGGAAAAATCCATTCGACCTAAATCATATATATTTGTTTCATTTATTAATAAGTGATTTTAAATCATATCACTTAGTTAAGTGATACAATTTCAGTGATGTAAAACAACTTTTTGTAGTGATTATTTCTACTTTTTTCCCTAAAACAACTTAAGATATATTATATAGAAAAGTAAAATATTTTTTTGAAAATTATGGAATAAAAAAATAATCGAATCAAAACAAACTACATATGAATGTTAGGATAGTTTTAAAGAGGGAAATAGGGAGTATTTATTTGAAAACTACCCTAAAATTATCCAAATCTCAAAAACTACCTAAATCACAAATATAAATCTAAAAACTACATTCTTTCCAATTTTCTCTTATAAATAAGATTACATGTATTCTTCCAACAAAACTCGCATCTATATTAAAAAAATCAAACAAAAATAAAGAAAATTAGTTCGTAGTTATTCTATTTTATTTTTAGTTATATTATGTTTGTTTTAAAAATAAGTAAAATTTTTACCTATAAGGGTCAAAAAACCTTTTGAGATATATTGTTGAATCCATCCACTCTTGGCAT
This sequence comes from Cardamine occulta, assembly GCA_028015245.1. Classification (NCBI taxonomy): domain Eukaryota; kingdom Viridiplantae; phylum Streptophyta; class Magnoliopsida; order Brassicales; family Brassicaceae; genus Cardamine; species Cardamine occulta. The sequence goes on from CM051390.1 coordinate 7,350,646, forward strand.
CCGACATAGCATAGCTTAATTTTGTTCTCCATGAAATGTTATTTTGTTGAAAAATAAGGATATTACCACTTTTGCAAATTCTACAAAGTATTCAGATCGGAAATTCTTGAAATGAGGAGAACAAATCAAAGTGTTGAAAAAAGAAAATCACCCTCAATTTATCATCCGAGGTGGCTTTTGTGTCAAACAGAATTGAACTTTGGAATTCCAGAAGTCCTCCACATAGCTCTTGCATATTATTAGGGTTGGGTATGAGGCAAATACTTGCTAATTTTAAAGTTTTTATGACTCGACTTGGCTTGTACAAGTAATTAAATTTTTGATTTATTACTTGACTTGTCTAAAACGAGTACTTGCTCGAACAAGTACCTACCCAAAATTTTGATTATTTGCAAGACTTGACCCGTCTTGTTACTTGTCAAAGTCAAGTTTTTAGTACTTGAACCTAAAATTTTTGAAATATATATTAAAAAAAAAACTATTTATCCAATATAGATAAGTTTTGTCTCAGTGATGAGTTTTCAGTTTTGTCCCAAAAGGGAGTTTTTACATTTTAGTCTTTATGAGCCAAATTAAAATTATAAAAATTCATCATAATTTAAATTATTAATCTGTTATAATATTTAACCATTAGTATTTTAATAACAAGTAAGTATAAACAAATATCAAGTATCATGTATCAAGTAATTTTTAACTGGTAATAATTAACTGGCAAATAGTATAATTTTTCTTTTGGTTTGTTATTGGACTTGGACTTGCAAGTACTCTAATTTGCTGATTTATTACCCGACTTGCCAAAAACAAGTACTTGCTTTTTCAAGTCGGGTACTGTTGGAAGTGGGCCGAGCACCAATCCAAAGCTCGACCAAAATTTGGCAAATTGATCTCTCAAAACGGGCCAAATTATAAAAAGCCCACAAGTAAATATTGAGTCAGCCCGTCACCAAGGCTCGGCGTCCGAGATGTTAGACCCGGGGCCCACCACCAGAGAAGAACATCCGGAACAGCTGTGAACAGTAGCCTAATGCCGAAGAATGACATCCGGAACGGGCGCGAATAGTGATCTACCGCCGAAGAAGGACGCATGTAACAGCTACGAACAGTGACCTATCGCCGAACTATGACGACCTCGGGTTACCTGCTAATCATGATGAAATAAATCTGTTATCACTATAAATAAGAGGAAGGATCGCCATAAATGCGGGGGGTAAAGGATTCGAGAGAAAGAAGAGAGCAGAGCATTTACGTAAGACTGCACATTCCATGTAACGCCCGTGTTCCAGAAATTAATTAATTTAATTAATTTGGAAGTTCTTTCGAGTTTATGAACCTTAGATAAGTCTCGAGAAATTGATTATGGGGTGAAATAATCAATTTAGATTTGTTCCGGGGGTGTCATAAATTGTTTCGAAAGTTATGGGGGTTTTTCTCAAGAAGAAAGACAAAATCTTTGCTTATTCTTTTTCTTCTTCACCTTGAGCTCACCATTTTTGTGGTTGAGAGAGTGGGATAGAGTTCTTGAGTTTGTGAGCTAAGAGAGAAGAAGAAGAGAAAGGGGTTTGAGAGCTTGGTGAAGCTTGGCTCTTGTGAGATCAAAATTTGTGGAGCTTTGTGAAGCTTGGAAAAGGAAGGATTGGGGTAAGGCTTTGTGGTGTGAGCTTTGGAGGAAGAGGAGAGGTCTTTCTTGAGCTTGGAGAGTCCATCTAAGGCTAGATCCATCCATTCTAAGGTGAGTTGTGACCAAAGGTTATCATTAAGCTATGTGTGGGGGCTTGTAAAGTTATGCTAAGCTTTGGGGTGTTCCTAGGTTGCTTAGAAACCTTGAGGTCATTTGTGGAGCTTTAGCTAGAGTTTGCTAAGCTTGTGGTGGTTAGGGAACCATGGATTTGTGCTTGTTGTGCCATGTTAAGCTTTGATTGTGAGTTCTCATGCTTGTTTGGTGATTGTGTGTGTTGTGGTTTCTTGGTGATTTCATGGCTTGTTGGAAGTGTTTTCCTAGTTGCTTGGTTTGTTATTGTCTTGCTTGGTATGTGTATTGGTTTTGGTTTAGAGGTTTGGCCTTAGGATTGTGCCTAGGCTAAGTTGAGGAGTTAGGAAATCAGACCGGCTATCGACCAGGTGTGATCGATAGGGTGAGGTCGATAGGAGCTATCGACTAGGGCAGGTCGATAGAGCAAGGTCTATAGATCATGCTGGACATTTTTCCTAGTGCTTATCGACCAGATGTGTTCAATAGAGCGAGGTCGATAAAGTGTATCGACTAGGACAGGTTGATAGGTTGGTCAATAGATCCTGCAGGGTGTTTTTTCCTAGTGCTTGTTGACCATGTGTGGTCGATAAAGTGAGGTTGATAAGGTGTATCAACTTGGTATGATCGATAGGTAAGTCGATGAGTTTCTTCTGATGGTTTTTAGGATGGCTATCGACTAGCTATGGTCGATAGGTCATGGTCGATAGTGGCTATCGACCAGGTGTGGTCTATAGGGTATGGTCGATAGGGGTTATCGATGGTGCTGGTCGAAAGAGTGTGGTCGATTGACCCTATTTTTCTGTGACTTATGTTTTTAGCTTTTCTTGATGTTCTAAATTGTTAGGTGGTTAGTCATGAATGAGTTTGATTAGCTTTGCATTAGGTTGCATGTTAGCTGATTGTTTGAAGTAATATGTGGTGTTATTATTTCGTGTTGGTGTGCTTGTTTGATTTATGTGGGTTTTCATATAACCTGTTGCTGGAAGGATCAATCTCACTCAGTGTTTGGTTTACCAAATGTTGATGCATCATTTTTGTCGATGCAAGTAAAGAAATGGAGGGGGAAGATGATTAGGACCGGTAGCTTTAGGTTTTGTAGCTTTCATAGGATTGCTAGAACCGGTAGAACTGTTGACTATGCATAGTTGTTGTTGCTTGTTGTATGTTAATTACTTGGAGAATATTTAAATGTATGGGTATTTATTTATTAAGTAATTACGTGTTAAAAAAAAAAGATGTGGTCGTCACATTCTGACTGCTACATGACTTTCGGAAAACCGAACCTCGGTGGAATATTCAACCTTGGTTTCCGAACCTCGGTCGAACCATCAACCTTAGCCTTTGTCTTTCTTTTCAATTATCATTCCCGAAGCTCGAACTTTTTGAGCTTCAGATCTTCTTTTTATTTACGAAAATGTACGAACCTTAATACAAATATTTATCAATATACCTTTGTTGCAATTGACAATCAACAGGTACGAAACAAGTAGCAGGTACAAAACGAGTAACGAGTAATTATGCCCAACCTACATATTATGGTTTAAAGTTTTATACAATTGTAAAACCAAAAAAAAATCAAATCGTTAACCCAAATGTCCCACGCAATCTCTAAAATAAAATCATGTAGGAAAGTGAGTAGGTGAAAATAAAATGGAATAAAAAGGAAACAAACCCACTCTGTCAAAGCCTCTTCATAAGAAGTCGAGGCGCGTGGCATTGCCGTAGTCAATCACCGTTAATCTCTCTTCTTGATGGGAAAACTCCTTATATCTTCCTCAGACGAAAATGTTTGTCCTCCATGACCCCTTTTTAATTTGGACGAGTGAAAGATAGAAAAACCACACAACTTAATGGATATTACGATCTATATACGGGTTTAACCCGCTGAATTCAGTTGGACCCGACCCACCTGTTTCAGATAAACGAGATATTCGCCTTCACATCTCATTTGAAAAAAAAAACCTAATTTGAATCAATCTCCTTCAATTCGATCGAGTAACGATAATCTCTCAATCTTCAGAGTAATCAATCTAGCAATGGAACTTCGAGGTGGGAAGAAGAAGCCGTTGAATAGCCCACCGAAGAAAGCAGCGAAGAGGAGAAAAACCCAGCCGAAGGCGCCTTCGGCTCCGGTGCCCCCTGGTACGACTAGTGAAGGAGATGCTGCGGAGATGAGGGAGGAGGTGAGAACGACTGCAGAGACGATTACGGAGAAGGAGGGGAAGGCACAGACGGAGGTGCAGTCGACGGAGGAGGAGGCGAGAGAAGAAGATTCTGAGGATGAAGGAAATGATGCAGGGCCGAAGGATCAATCGACAGAGAAGGAGGACGAGTCAGCGGGAGAAGAAGATTCCGAGGAAAAAGTAGAGGAGGCGGAGGCGGAGACGGAGGCGGAGGCGACAGAGAAGGAGGAGGAGTCAGCGGGAGAAGATGATTCCAACGATGAAGTAACGGAGTCAAATGAAAGAGAAAACGAAGGCGAAGAAATGGAGGAGGAACGCGACTTCGATTCTCATGCTGATGGCCGGAATTCGGTAAGTATCAAAGTTCTCTATTATAGGGTAATACTAGTAAAACTTGGTAAAACTAGGTTGATAAGACTGTATTTGTTGCAGGAAGCATGGGCAGAGAAGGAAGCCATGAAACTGGCAATGTACTTCCCGCCTGAGGAGTATAGCAAGAACATTAAGGTGTCAACCCGTTGCCACATCTTAGAGGTTTTGGAGACGTTTAACGAATTGGATCTGAGTGAGAGTGAGAGACTTTGGTTTGAGGACCATGTGCAGTTCCGCCACATTATGCACATGCCAAAGAGCAATCACATGGTTCAACCCATGTGGATGTTGTTGGTGCGTACTTCTGAGATCGACAGGAAAAAAGAGGTGTGGTTTGTTGTGAATGGGATTCCAATACGATATGGGCTACGAGAGCATGCCATGATCTCAGGGCTTGACTGCCGCAACTATCCTCTAGACTGGCAGCGGAAAGGCTCGTACTCCTTCAAGAACAAGTATTTTCCTGACAAGAAGAAAATAGATAGAAAAAGCAGAAGAAAAATAAGATTCTCAGGGAAGACGTAAGGGAACTGCTCAAGAAAATGCGACCCGATGATACGGGGGATAGGCTGAAGATGGCGGTGTTGTATTTCTTGAGCAGCATCGTCTACTGTCACACCAAAGCCGGACCAGCAGGGAAACCCGTCCTTGACATCTTTGTCAGATACGTCACTGATTTGGACTTGTGCAAGACATTTCGTTGGGGGAAATTCTCATTTGATATGATGCTAGAGTCCATTCACAGCACGATGAACCACTTCTCGGGGGATGTGTCGGGCGACTGGATGATACCGGGCTTTTATCTTTCTTCGGAGGTAAATGTGTTTAAGTTGAGTAGGTTGGTATATTTTTGGCAAAGTATATTTATATGCGTTTGTTTTGTAGCTATTGGCGATAGAGGCCATTCCGGAACTTGGACGAAACTTTCAAGAACCTGTAGCAGCACCTCATGACGATTGCCCAAGAATGTGCAAGGGTAAGTGGGTGAAATGCGAGCTTAGAGGGTGGCCACTTGAGACTGTGTATGAGAAGCTCGGAAAAACTAAGGTTAGTAGTATATGGAGTTTTAAGTAACACTAGGAAAACTATGTAACACTATGCAGTTATTGAAAGTGTGTTTAACTTGGCAGGACATAGAAAGTGTGTTGATAGCTTCGGAGGAGGAGAATGAGTTCATGGACTCTATCATGGAAACGGAGGACGATGTTGATGAACACGATCCTGTTGTGGAGAGTTGGGATGAGCGGATTTTCAATGAATTCACCGTCGAGTTTGAAGATATGATGGAGGAAGATGCGAAATGCCGAGAGAAAAAAAAGGAGGAAAGAACTGCGATTGGAGGTCGAACTAGGAAATCGTGTGTGACGGAGTTGACGGTCGCGGTGCATAATCTGATAGATCATATGGGTATCCTAAATGAGAAGGTCGACAAATTTGCTAACAATTTTGAGGATAGGGTAAAGGCACTTGAAGAGTATGTTAAGTATCGGAAGGGAAATATGTATATGCGGCGGGAGACTTGAACTATTTTTAAATTTGGAATCGGCACTTTGTTTTTTTGTGGATGTTGTTTGAATGGAGAAATAGTTGGTAACACTAAGTAAAACTAGGTTATACATATTTGAAAGCAAGTTATACATAATAAGTCTTAGAGCACCATATTTAGCCTCGATAACTCAAGAGCATGGGTTTGAAGCTCTTTTCGCATCTCTTCGATAGTCTTACTTTGCTCTTCAATTGTCTTGCTCTGCTCTTCAACCTTTGTTTGTAGCTTCTTGATCTCTTCTTCCACACCGAAAACCCAAGGTTGACGAAAGTGGAGTCCATCATCCTATCAATAAAACATTCACATCCGAAGAAAATAGAAGTAGTGTTACCTATTTTTACCAGTTATACATCCGAAGAAAATACAAGTAGTGTTACCTATTTTTACCAGTTATACATCCGAAGAAAATGCAAGTAGTGTTAGCTATTTTTAGCAGTTATACATCTGAAGAAAATGCAAGTAGTGTTACCTATTTTTACCAGTTATACCTTGAATTTGGTGCAAGTGAAGTATCTACTTCCTGGAAAGGTATCTCGATCACGTTGAAACTTTGGAGTTGGAGAGACATCGTTCTTGATAGATCCGCCGCATGGGCATTTTGTGGGAATCTCGTATTCGCGACAAATTCAAGCATGTCGACATGTTCCTTCATCTTTTCCATTTTCTTGTTGCGCCTCTTCTCTTCCTCATTTGGATCGATGAGAAAATTATCCGTGTAGTCGTTATACCTATAATCTATGGATCTCTTGAAAAAAGGAAGAGATGTGAATAGAGAAAGATAAGAGAGAGAGAAAAAGTGGTTAGAGATAGAGTTTGTGTCAAAATGAGCTGAGAGATAGAGTTGGAGTGAATATAAAAACACTTACGAATTTCATTTTGCCGCTATAAAGAAATCTAAAATCCTAAAGCGAGAAATAAAATAAATCCTAAATTGCCGCCACTTAATTCATTTTCCCGCCAGAAAGAAAGTGGACTAAGTCAGCAGTCAACTTCCTTTTTTACTGTCGGTCTGTTAAAAATGCATATAGTTGTACCAGGTTGTCAGTTATACCAAAACGTGACATTTTGGATTTTCAAAAAAACTTATATTTCCTAGTATTACACCAACAAAAATGTATATTTTCTAGTATTACAGTTGCTTTCTTTTGTTTTCCTTATGAATCCCAGTTTCTTATGCAATTATAATCTGCAATTATGTATTTTTAAACTTTTCCATTTACAACTAACATATATAGTAGAATGTGTTACTTAAAATGTAAGGGAGTGTTTTCCAAATGTTAATATACTTTGTCTGTGAAACTTCATTTTTTTAATCCATGGGTTTGTATAACTTACCATTATGTATTTCTAACAAAAGAAGGTGATTTGTTAAGGTGATGAAGTTTTTTTAAGTAACAAAACATTTTTATTTGCAAAAATCAACTAATACCAATAATGCATAGTTTTACCAGTATTACCCAGAAGTCATACCAATAATTCTCTTTTCTTTTCGACGACCTTTCCTATCGACGAGAGCCGGAGGTATTATCTTCTTCTCCATGATGTGGTCTGGGACTATCCAAGCAGACATATCGGGTACTACATATATCGACTTGGTATAAGCCAATGTCCACATCTCTGTCAAATAGTATTTCGAACATAACTCATGAAGTGTTATGCAGATATCATGCCTCCCACTGTTCGTAAAGAAGATGAAAGCAGATAGTGCGTGAAGACAAGGATACTTATGAATATCGTAGAACCTGCAAGTGCAAGTTTTTTTCTCCAAACTAACCAAGTGTTGCTTCCTGTCTTTAGAGGTCACTTCGTATTCAAGGTCATAACCGTTTACCTCCCTCACGGATAGTTTCTCTGCGTCAGGCCAACTGTTGTGCAAGAAGTTCTCAACCAAAGGAACCAGTTTGTTAGCACTCGTTCCTGCCACAGACTCTTTTCTATACGCGTTAAACCAATCAGAAAACTTTCTAACTATAGTATCAAGCATGGCTATTAAAGAGTACTTCCTTGCATGTCTAAAGGTTTTGTTTAGAGATTCCACGGAGTTGCTAGTGTCGAGGTTGTATCTAGCAACCGGAGAAACACATCTAGCCCATTTTTCTGGCACGGTGCTTTCCTCCACATACTTCGCCTCTGAAGGAAATCTCTGCTTAAACGCATCGTAAAGCCTATTGAACTCTGCCACCGTATGAGCCTTACCGCACTCTTGGAATTTTTCAGCGATCACGCCTCTGCTTGCGCTTGGACCATGACTTTTCAAGTTTTCAGACAAATGCCATAAGCAAAACCCATGATGAGCTTGTGGATATACGTTAGCTACGCCGTTGATGAGGCTTGCATTTCTGTCGCTCACAAATACCAACTCAGAAGTGTCTTCAATAACAGTTTTCAGCTTCTCGAAAAACCAAGACCAACTAGCATTATTCTTGCCATCGAGTACACCGAATGCCAAGGGATAAATGTGACGATTGGGATCCTGAGCTGCAGCGAAAACTAATACACCACAAATCCACCCTTCAGAAATGTTGCATCCACAATAATCACTTTCCTCATGAACTGAAACCCATCAATGCAAGCTCCCAAAGCTATGAAAAGGTACTTAAATTTTCCCTTCTTATCTACTTCCACTGCCATTTTCGTACCCTCATTTAGCTCTTCTAACACGTACAAATAACGATACAACATCATGTAGTTATCTTCCGGACTCCCACGCAAATCGCAAATTGCTTGATTTTTCCCTCTCAAAGCCGTGGAGTATGATGCTTCTACCCCAACTTTGCTCTTCACAAGTTCCATGATGTCTTTAGGAGTTGGAGTCTCGAGTTTCCCGGGATATTCATCTCTCACAATAGATGCGACTAGATGTACTGACCCTTTCCTCTTCACGCTGCCTTCTTCACTCTGACTAGTGCGGTTACATGTGTGCATCTTCGTGTACGTTCTAATGGAGAAGCCATCCGACTTTGTGATCTTCGCAGCTCATAGCCTCCATTTACACATTCGCTGATCACATTTTACCACCCATCGCCTAGGATCCGAATATTTTATAACATACCCGAAAGAGTAAACAAATGCGCCTTTATGAACCAACTCTACTACCGCTTGCTTACTAGGAAATTCTTGACCAATCTCCAAGTTCAAACCATCTTCCCATGGCTGCAAACTCTGACTGGATTCAACAACGAGTGCTTCCTCAACATAATAATTATCAGCTTCGTCCTCACCTTCGTCGTCATCATCATCATCATCATCATCATCATCATCATCATCATCATTATCTTCTTCTTCTTCTTCTCGATTTCCTTCGCCTTTTTCAACAAAAAACGTAATGGCATTGGATCCTATTTCTCCGCTTTCACCATCAATGCCCTGCGAACCAACACAGTTCATACCAGAAGACCTTTCCCCGATTCTCGACTGCTGCTCGGGTAATACCGGTCTACTCATCAACTCAACCATCATAAGACATCTATGATTCTCATTATCAACATGCATTAGATACACCAACAGATCCTCATCATCACAAATATACGACTGTTCCTCACTCCCAGCGAATCTAGCAATGTAACTAAATTGCAACTTAACCGTACTTTCATCTAACCCAAGCTTTTTCTTTAACCTAGCTTCTAGCATCGACAATGTTATCTCCTCAACTGATGATGTCTTGAAAACTAGACCATTAACGCGACCTTCACATTTATAATGTATGTTGACGTGCCTGCTCATTTTATCCTGCATAACCAATACCAAAAAAGTTATTCAATACAGTTTTTTGTTCACAGTTATACCTTAGTATTCTCAGTTATACATTACTTGTTCCTCGTTATACCAGGTTGTACTAGTTATACCTCATATCGCAGTATTACTAGTTTTACTAGTTGTACTATACCGGATACCTCCCCCATATTTCAAAATTTTTTATATCAATATCAATAATAACCACTGTAATGCATTTATAATCCAATGTATAGTCATATTCAACCCAGAAACCCTTATGTGCATGAAAACCCACTCAATCTATCATTTCCAATCCCCAAAAACCAAATTTCCCAAAAATCCCCAATATTTCCATCACTTATACGGACTTCAATGGAGACTGCTCCGGTGTAACGGAGGCGAAGGTGACGTCGAGGGAGGTGGCGGATGCTGTCGTCAGAGGTTCCCCGTCTGAAGTAACTCGTGATTGGGAGATTGCTCGATTGGAGAGAGGAGAAATCGAGATGAGAAATTGAGAAGAGATGAGTTAGAGAAGAGAGAGTTTCGAGAGAAAGGAGAGCCTCTGATTGAAAGA
>CM051390.1:7360884-7410884 GCA_028015245.1 Cardamine occulta
AATTTGTGTCTGTTGAGTAGTGCTTCAAAAGTTTGGCTTATGTGTTCACTAGTTAGGATTGGATATTAGTTCCATATTATGATTTAATTCATTTTCTTATTACATTTCTTTAGCTAATGCCAAAGAATCTTAGATTTCAGATTTTTGCTATGTCATTGAAACTTTGGTTAGAACAGGTAATAGATAGATTCATAGACTTTGTCAAGGAATCTTAGATTTCATATTCATTCTCTTGTTTATGTTTGTTTCTCTCCTTTGCTCTTTGTTTTTTTCTGCCACTCATAGACAATGTCTATTATCTTAGTGTTGCATATACACCAGGCCCTGTCTTATTAATGCTGCTTGCTTCATTGTGTTTGCAGGTTTACTCGGCAAAAAGGATCAAAACTGGTTCGGGCTATTACTAAAGTTTTTACAAACAAATTTGATGGTATACTTGGTTTGCTGTGCCTCGAGAGAGACAAGAAAGATACTTTCTCGAGTTTGCGGTACAGGTTTTCTGTCCTATAGACTTCACATATAGATTTACATGTATTGTTTATACTAATATCATCGTATTCTCTTTGTTTTGTAGAAAACCCACACTTGGGATCCCTTAATAACAGGAACAGTTCAAGAGCATTTTGAGATGATCTGTCAACGCCGGATGAAAGACATGGTTAGTGGCATGAGGGGTACTCGAAAGCAACCTAATTGGATCAACAAGACTATCTGGGAAATGATCTGCACATACTGAGACACTGAAGAAGCAAAGAAAAGGAGTCAAATCTATTCCGATGCTCGTATGTGTGAACGTGATGGTCTCGGTCCTCACATCCACTTATCTGGGCCGAAGTCGTACAACCAAATCCAACAAGACCTGGTTAGTAACTTCTATATTTCTGTTATTTCTTTATCTAACATATTTGCTACTTTAACATCGTTCATATTATAACATTGCAGGAAGAGGAATTGGGAAGACCAGTTAATCTTGGTGAGGTTTTCATCAAGACACATAAAAGGCCAGATGATACGTATGTCGATCTAAAGGTGGAGAAAATCGCTCAAACTTATGCGAAGAGCGTCCAAGATAAATTGGCTGAGCTCGAGACAGAGGCATATACTCTTTCAGACTGTACTTCACAAGCTCGTGACCTCACAGTAGATGACTATACATCCATCTTTCTTCAGGTCAAGTCACATTTTACACATTCCACATTTATATCCTTGGATTTGATGTTGAGATTGATTGATGAGGTGTTAATGATATGTTTGCTCTTATTGTTTCTTGTTCTTGTCTTATGCATATTGCTTTGATATGGATTATTTGATTTGCTAAGTAGCTTTTGAATTATTGGATTCATATATAGAACCAGATTGCTTTGATTTTGGATTATTGGATTTGCTAAGTAGCTTTTGGGTTATTGGATTTACATTTAGAACCAGTCTCATTCTCTGTACTTATTGTTTTTCTCTTACTTTTCCGTCGACTGATAAGGATTCACGAGGAACTCTTTATGGAGTTGGAAGCCTCAAGGACACTCTTCTCTTCTTAGATTACTTATCGTTTTCTTTTTCTTAAATCTATTTTACACTCTGTCAATGTTACTCTTCTCTCTTTATGAACTTGTTGGAGTTAGCATTTGTAATAAACCTCATGAATATTTTTAGTTAAATGTTATTTCAATTTTCGTGTTAAAATTAAATATTATTTGAATCAAATTCGTCATTTTGAAGAACAAAACGAGTTGATTTAGTACCATACCAGATTCTCGTTTTCACTTCAAAAATAGTTACTAAATAGTAGTTAATTAGTCGCTAAACAGTCACAACGTAATCGCCAAATAGTCGCAACATCTTAACATGTTCGTATTTCCATATTTTAAATAATCACTAAATAGTCGTTAAAGAGACATAAAATAGTTGCTAAATAGTCACAATCATTAGCGACTATTTAGTGCCTATTGTTACGCGACTGTATATACAGCGGCCGATAGTCGCTAATTAGTCATCAATACAGTCGCAAATTAGTCGCTAAATTTAGAGACTAAGTAACGACTTTTACATGTAGGAATAAAAGATAGCTTTCTAAGAGCCAACAACTATGAAGCAAAGGATAAACAAAACTCCGATTCGGGAAGATAGAGGAAGTTTTACCTAACAGAGATTTGAACAAGTAATCTACTACCTAACAATGTCAATATAAAAGCTACATCAACTCCTTTACTATCAATTACAATACCCTGAAGAGTTTAACATGAAAAAATTGCATGAAATGGTGAAGGTGCAAGCCTAAATCCACCAATTAGAAATTTCGCACTGTGATTTAATAGAGATTAGAAACTCAAATATGGTGTGTGACTCATGCACACCGTTACCATAAAACTAGATTCCTTTTCGAATGGGAAATAACAATGTTAAAAAGCCCTTAAGAATACAAACAATGTAACAGAGAATCTAAGGGAGATGATAACATTTTCAATGGCCACCAAAACGATGAAGACGTACAGTTTAAAAAAGTCATACCCAAAATAATTGATAAGGAGATGAGATCTGCAAAATCAAAAATGGGGAAGAGAAGATTTAGTGTTGTTAAAAGATAAATTTGACAGCTTATATAGATTTTTATATTTATAAAAGTGATTATTTTTCCATACTTTTTTGAATCTATACATTTTTTAGATGATTTTAATAACATGTACTTTATATGATTAAAAACTCAAAATTGCCCTCAAATTTATTCATATGTTAATTTGATTTTAAAAACATATATATACACCTCATATATATGTATATATATATGTTTTGGACACTAAAATATATATATATATAGACACCTCACAATCACAATCGACTACAAAAAAAAAACTCACATTCATCTCTCGCTCACCTCACATTCAAAGTTGCTTACCAAATCAGTAGGTAAATAACTGATTTCCACATCATCCATATTAGGCTCTTTGCCGTAGTCTTCAGAAACCATCCTCTTCAAATCTTCAATAGTAGTATTGGATTCCAAAGTAAGTAGTCTACCACCTTTTTCTTTATCGACAATAAACCTCCACTCATTATTTCGAAACAGTCTCCATTCATTACAAACTATGTAGGTCTGCAACATATTCATCTGTGAAAATTAAAAATTAAGTTAGATATGATATAAAAAGTTGAATCCTGAACGATTGATCAATTTCATCTGTGGAAATTAAGAATTAATTTAGATACCCAAACATAGTTCCTTTACCATCTTCTTTTTCGTTTTGACTTTACTCCTTCGTTATTCTCTTTTCGTTTTAATAAGGGTTTTCCGATAACAATAAATCCCTAAACTAATTTATTCTGGATTAGGTAGAAGATATATTCTACATTAGGTAAGGTAACTTGTAAATTCTAGATTAAGTAGAAGACGTATCCTAGATTAGGTATAGTAGAAGACGTATTGTAGGTAATATATTCTAGCTTATGTAAGGTAGAATACGTATTCTAGACTACGTAAGGTAGAATACATATTCTAGACTACGTAAGGTATAATACATATTTCTCACTCTTCTTCCTCCTCTTCCTCGTAGGTAAGGTAACACCTTCTTCCCTGTAAGAATACACTTCATCTTCATCATCCTCTTCATCTTTGATACTTGTTATAGATGAAAATGGCGAACATGAATTCTTACTCATTTTATACAACAAAATTTCAAACCTCAGTGGCTTCCACAACTATTTGACAACTTCTCACATTTTAGAGCTATTTTAGCTGTTGGAGATTTAACAAATAGAGTTATATTTTCCTCAGGATCCACTTGTCCTAATCAAGGTTTATAAACAAGCGCCAGTATATATACTAAGAAGAGTGGTAGGAAATTGTGTAAAGAACATGTGATTTTGAATAAAGAACGAATGTTTAACTCTCTTGAACAAGGCATGATTTTTCTGTCCTGTGAGAATTTACCTGAAACATGAAGCTGATATTGTGTTTCTTTGCTTGGATTTCATATTCTATTGATTTGGTATTTGATGATAGAAGTTTAGATTTGTCTAGAATGGTTTAGAGGATCTTCATGTTTTGATATGTGTTCTCTAGTTGGTGGACTTGCAGAAGAAGCAATATTGAACGTGAAATCCCATTGTAAATTTAATTATTTAATTATTTAAAACACACAGAAAAGTTAATTAAAGGTTAATTTGGTAACTAGTATATGTTCACTAATAAAAGGTATAGATTCAAAAAAGTAGGGAATAAAAGCTTTGCTCTCGTACTTTGCTCTCTGTTCGATTATTCCTCATCAACAACAGAAACAAAACAAAATAAAAATTCACATTCATCTCCTACTTTGCTCTCTGTTCGATTATAATAATCAAAGACATGACTCTCTCAAGTTATCGATTTAAATTGATACTATACGTTTTTCTTAAGTTAGTAATTTTTCTTAAGCTTTATTTTCTCATCGTTGTCAAGCTACATCTGATTTCTTTGGTTAAAGTTACTTTTATTACAAGGAATCATAAAATATTATTATTTATTAAAGTTACTTGTATCAACATGATATTATGATTTCATGCAAACAGAGATAGTTCAAGTGGAAACCAAATGTCATCGTCCTTTGCTTAAAGTTCACAGGTCACACATGGTTTATATATACAAACTTAAAGCATAAACTATAAACAATAAATCCCTAAATCATAACTTATTTATTTTGAATTAGGTAGAAGATGTATTTTACATAAGGTAAGGTAACATATGAATTTTAGATTAAGTAGAAGATATATGCTAGATTAGGTAAAGTAGAAGACGTATTCTAGGAAATACATATTCTAGATTACGTAAGGTATAATACATATTCTAGACTACGTAAGGTAGAATACATATTCTAGACTACGTAAGATATAATACATATTCTAGATTAGGTAAGGTATAATACACATTCTAGACTACGTAAGGTAGAATACATATTCTAGATTACGTAAGGTATACCATATTCTAGATCAACCAACCTTAACACTTGATCAACCAACCTGCAAAATTTTGGTGAATAACAGTTACAAAGCTGTTGAGGCCTTGATCCATAAGTGTGTGGCCAATGCATATTCCTTGATTCGCCACACGAACTACACCTTTATTATATGTGAATAGATCAGGACGTCCTAACCGGGTCGTGGAGGTACACTCATGAAACCACCAACAAAAACAACTTTTGAATCAAAACTACAATTTTCAAGCATTGGTTATTGAATTCAAAATGTCTTGCTTACCTCAAACACCATCAGATTTAACATGCCAATCTCTATAGAATTTGCACATGTAGTGGTGAAGACACAATCCTTGAATCTTTGGTGATGGTGAAGAGTACGGATTCTTGGTGTCCTTTGAGAACTGGTAGAAATGCCACCGGAGATGATGTAACTTGCTGAAATAATGGTGCTTCCTTATCTCTTTGAATGTTCTCATCGTTTGTGTTGCTCATGGGTTCCATGGGAGTTTCTCGTGCTATTTCCTTGCTTAACAGTGCACCTTTAAGCTCTTCATGCTTCATCAGAATGATTAAACTGTGTCCGGCCTTGTTGAAGTCTTCTCTTAGACTCCTATCGCCTGATATTGTTCTGGGGCTCCTTGAAACTAGTATTTTATGTATCTATGCAGAGAATGAAAGCAAACAATCAAACTAGGCAAGAGATAAAATATAAGTTTTAATCAATTGTAGTATAGAGGTGTGATGTGTGAAATGTTGAACCAGGCGGGGTGTAGTGCACAACAACTAGGATGTTATCTAAGCAAGCTATTCAAGTAAATATGGGGGATTGGTTTGCTAACAACCTAAATGAGCTAGAGATACTAAAGTCTGTCACACTTTACCAAATCATGAAACTAAACAAGAAAAGAAGCAAAGGTGAACTGACGACTCGACCAGTCTGATCGAGTAGAGTGGTCAAGTGAAACTTTAAAGACTTGAAACTACAAATTAAACGATGTTAAGAGAGATTTAAGCTATATGGGACCTTAGGGACGGATTCACTGGCTCGTAATCTATAAAAACTCATCCATATGGGATTCCCTTGACAACAGACATCACATCCAGCTCAATCCACTGTCGTGACAGAGAGCCTCAAGATCCAACACTATAGCAGACATACTCTGCCATAGATTTGTGAAAGGATCATGCATAAAGAATCAGTCTGTTAAAGTCAATTAAGATTCATAACAAATGAGAGCCTAAGATATGATGTAAATCTATTTTTTATACTTAGATCTCATGCTATTGTATCTAGATCCCTGGAAAAAGCAGATCTGATGATTTCATTACACTTTTGCTGTGGAAATCATCTAAGATCATGTTCTTCTTGATCAGAAAAGAACAAGCATTAAAAACACTCACCCAAGAGGGAATAAAAATGAATTGATGATCAATCAAAGAAACCCATAACAATATAGAGCAATACTAACCTAATCCAATCCTAAAATCCCTAAGAAAACTACTCACATAATCAATTCATCATCAAAGGTTCAAACCCAGAAAACTCTGAAATCGATATATCAGATAGATAATGAACCGATGAACAACTTTCATGAAGAAATAAAGTGCAAATACTGATTTAATAAAAAAGTTTTGAGAGTTACAAAATCCTAAAATCTGAGAACAATGAAAAACATATGAAGAACAAGAGAGAGAGACAGAGCTAAACTAGGGTTATACTAATAAAAAATGGTGACCCTGACATTAACCTAATCAGGAGTATTTATACTAAGTGACAAAACAAGGATAAACATTATTTCCGAGTTTTAAAGGGAAGGGAGATTCCACTCCACCGGTCTGGTCGAGTGGCTTGGTAGAGTGGCTTCTAGCCGAGTCTTCTGTCCATCTTTAGATCAGCAAGCCTCTCCATGGTCCAAGTATTTTGCTCAAAGCTCATCCATGCTCCCAAAGCTCCAAAAGTACCTGATATGACCTCATATATGCTACATGCATGCAATGCTAATGTACAAATGCCTAAATGAGCTTAGTGGAGGAAACTGACACATTATGATGTGAACAAAGGATGAAACTAAGCTAAAGAGCTGATAAAAGAATGCTAAAAACATATAAAATATGGTGTTATCACATGGTCTCTTGCAAAAGTTTCGAGCATTCTTCTTTGGATTACATTTGATTTGGATTCTTCTTCTTCTTCTCCGGTTTGGATCTTCACGGATGGGAAACACCTTTATACACGGCATTCTTCTTCTTCTTTGGATCAGCTTAACGGCACTAATGGCAAGATCTGGTCCTCCTGGGCGTCTCTTGGTACAAGCAGGCTTCATGCTCGACGCTTGGACTGGTTTTCTCGGCAATATCTGTGCCGGATCTGAAGTCTCCTCCAAGAACTCAACAACTCCTATTTCTCTCCCTAACTCTTTCTCTCTAAAATGTGGTGAGAAGCTAACAAGCCCATGGCCTTGTTATATAAAAATTTTGAGGCTGGTGGCTTGCATGGTAAAATATCATGAATCGCCATTTGTCCAGACCTTCTTCACCAAGTTTCACAAAACTTGGTCCGCAAGTTTGGAAGCTTCTTACACCATCTTACTCCACAAGTCAAACCAATTCAGCTTTCTTGACAAGCTTCGCTAACCGGCTTCATAAGCAAACTTCCTCCTCCGACGAACAGTGCTATGATGAAAAGTAACTCTGATGATGAACAGTACTTCTGTCGGTGAATAGTATTTTTGGCAATGAACAGTGTTTTCTAAAAATCTTCTTCTTTTTTTCTTGTAATACTTCTAAGGTATTTTACTAGATTCTCTGTCTCTTTTTCTTGATGATTTTTCATATTGTTGCTTATGAAACTATTGTCTTCTTTGGCAAGATACTAATGGGTTGGTCACCAAGTATCATCACTAGCTTCTTCCGTACACCTCCAATTCGACTTATCCATCAAGCTTCTCGCTAAGCTTCTATGGTACGATCATCCTTTGTCTTCTTCGACACTCTTCTTCGTGATTCGTGTGCTGTACGATTTATGCACTTAGCTTGGTTACCAAGTTTTTCCTTTAAGTTGATAACTAAATCCCTTTTTGCTTTTATCTAATCCTTCTAATACTTAGCTCCTCCTCATGGAACCTCGTCATGCTTCTTCTAAAAATTTACTCCTTCTTCCTTTAGGCTTGTTCTTTCCCCTTTTCCTTTAGCTTCTTTGTCTATCCTTTGATTAATTTCGTGAAAAAAATTTCCAGTATCGGTTTCTAGTCCAGATACGGGTCATTACAACCTCGGAAGCGAGGTCTCATGACCGAGGCCTCGCTTCTTGAGAACCTGGGTCACACCTATCCATGACAAAGGCCCGACCCTCTACCTTCACTCTTACCAAAATGATGAGTTTAACCTCCGAAACCCTAAAACTAACTTCTTGTGCTCCAAGACCTATAAATACTCATCTAAACCTTAGGCTTTCGTGTGCCTTCTTAGAGTAACTACACCACGCCTCAAGACTACCACCAGGAACCCTAGAGACGACCACCAGAGGAGCCGCATCAAGTTTCCCTTATTAATAGAAGCTCTTGAAGATCCACCATCTCTTTTCTCGACAATATCTGAATATTTTGTAATCTCTAAACCTTTTTCTTTATTCTATGAATCACTTTTACCTTGCTTTGATGATTTTCCTGAGTATGCTTGAGTGATTTACTTGTTGGGTTTGGAGGTTTTAATCAAAGGGGGGGGGGATGTGATCTGTTTAGTTTAAGTGGTGAGTTTATTGTAGTTGCATCATCGTCTATATTGTTATTTCGGTCTGATCTCTTTCTTAATGCATATAGTTAGCGTTATGAACTAGCTATTGATCTTAGGCATGTAGGTGTTGCTATCTGCTTACTTAGTTTGTTTGAACCTAGATTGGATTAGTATTTCGTCATAACCAGCACATACCACTTAGTTATGGAGTTTTATAGACTATGATTGAACCTGATTTTAATTCTTTGACATCTGTGTTGTTTCCAGTGTAAGTTGATTCTCATGACATATAGATTTTAGCCGATTTTCTCTATGGTAATAGGTTGATCGAACTTTCATATTTCATAGTCCGAGACGTAGGAATAGACATGCATTATATGGATTTATCTTCAATTATTTGATCACAGAACCCCGGCGAACCCTTGAACACCCAACACCTTTCTTTTATTGTTTGAAACTGATTTCTTTGCATTCTTTGTTGTGTGACACAACAAAACCACCCTTTTTATTATTGAGTTCTAGCCTTACTTGTTCCTCCTTATTTGGAAAATAACTTCTCTCCCTGTGGGATCGATATACCTTAAGTACTACAGTTGATTGATGTTCACTTGCAGTTTGTTGATTATGTGTTCGAAGGAAAACTCTAGAGAACAAATCCGCTCTACATCAAGTTTTTTGCAATGCTGCCGGTGAGAGATTGCATGTTTGCAAGTTTACGAACTAGAGTAACGTCTAGAACATTGTGCTTTTGATTTTTCATTGATATTTTCACTGTTTAGGGAGACCTTGAGGATGGACCTCGATGCTCTCTCAGAGAAGTTTCACAACCTTACTTTTGCGCAGCTGTTGGCGTGACATAACAGCAAGGATGGAGAAACCTCCGGACCTTTCTCTAGCTCAACTTTTGGAGCTTACTGTTGCTACTATCAGCCACCTCATTGTACACCTTTGATAAGATACTCTAGATGTCCATCACACTCTCGATACTCTTGAGATCGCCCAATGAGACCAGCTCATTTACATCACAATTGAGCAGCTCATTCGTTCAGCCTGTACCTCTCGGACCAACACTATCACTCTTTGGATCAGAACTATGATTCAAGAGAAGTATTGAGGATTGATAACTATGAAGCTCATGAAGCACCGGTCCTGGATGCCCATACTGAAAGGCTTTGGAGTCTTGTGCACCATTTTACCTCAACCAGGCAGAAATGTAGTGAAGAGCTTTATGCCAAGCCTTCAATGATTGAATCCGACTTGGGTTCAAAACTCTCAACCCTCTCTGAACGAGTCAATCAAGTGGAGGACCATCAAAACAAGTGCAACAAGGAGTTGTTGGATCAAAAAGAGGATATCCGAAGAGGCAACATGAAGGTCATTAACATGGCATGCACCATCGACGGGTAGAACAACAATTGGATTTAAAGATTGAAGCTTTACGGAAAGGTTTCACTGACCCTGATGAGTATGCCAAATGGAGGGATGACCAAGCATGCCTGGTTTATGATAAAGAAGAAGAAGAGAGGATTTTGAGAAAGGAACTCACTACCCCTGCCGAACATTCTGAATGGATGCAGCATAGGAACCATCAAACCAATGAGGGAGGAACCCGCATAAGAGGGCAATCAACCAAGAGCCTACCCATTGAAGAACATGTGGAGGAACACCCAAGTGAAGCTTATTGTTGCATGGTGACAGCTATTTCCTACGAAGTAGCTAAAGGGAACCAAACTTTTCAGCAAATTCCAAACCAAGGAGAAGCTGCCACTCAAGTCAACTCGGTGCATACTCCAGCACCATATAGCTACCACAATAACTCGAGACCTGATCCAGTTTAAGTTTTGATCTTCCCCTCCTGTAAGGTTGAAGACAATCGATACCGGTTTTGAATAACTCAAGGTGCCACTCATTCTTCCAATTCCCTGCACTCCCCGCACTCTCCACATAAACCTCTCCAAGACAACACCAACGGTTGCTTACAACAGAGACTTCAATAAGAGAGACTTGAGACCTTGCTTAGAAGATGATTTGAACAGCAGGATATGAATACGAGAATCCTCGATGAGAAAATTGATAGATCTGATCTGACTTTCTACGGAAAGATAGACGAAATCTCTTTCCAAGAAACCATTGCCGCGAGGGACTCCTCAAGAGATGAGAGACTTATTGGAGTTGGCTTTGAGGAGCAACTCACCAAAGAGATCCTTACCATTCAAGAATCTGATGGCTATGTGGAAGGAGACAAGAAGGACAATTGACACGGAGATAGAAGCTCTGGAGAATGCCCTTAACCAAGGACTTGGCAACATCTTGGAAAATAATGTTTTCATCAGCGATTCCCTAGATGGTGTGAATTATGGAATTACTAGTGGATGGAATTATTGGAAGGTAATTTGAGATTGAGAAGGTGCTATTAAACATGTTTCATGTTGATATCCAAAGCACTAACTCAACATTGGAACTCCAGGCCAAAGCTGATAAAGGCAAAGAAGTGCCCTCAAAGAATGAACTATGTGGATCCTAAGGGGATTCCACCAGAGCTTGAAAGGACCAAGAGAGTTTTTCTAAGGACAGAGAACTCTTCTCACCTCACATAGGAAAAGAACCTAAATCTAGCTAAAGACTTTAAACATGCACGCTTAGTGGGAGGCAACCCACTTGTATCCCTTTTTGTTTAGATTTCTTTTTGCTTTTGATATTTGCGTGTTTTATTTCAGGTTTCACATAAAAACAGAATAGAAAATACAAAAGAAGAAAATAGAAAAGCAGAAAAGAAGAATGAGCTGAGTTGGAGATGACCTATGTCACAAAGGCCTATGACCGAGGTCCTAAGAAGGGCCAACCTAGATCACGAGGGCTTGTGACCGAGGTCTGGGCATGGCATCATCCGGATGTTTGTTTCAAGATGGCAAGGAGAATCCCAAGTATGGTCAAGTTTGTTTGGCCAATGTATGCAGAAGGCAACATATTGATAATGTCATTGAAATCAATGCTGAAAGTCCCCACCAGGTAAACCTCATAATTATTCTTCATCTAGATTTGAAACTACACTAAATCTGGATTGATCACCTAGAATCTAGAACCTTAGGATATTTAATATACAGGAGAGTGTTATTGATATATTGAACTAATCTTAGATGAGCAAAATAGCGTACTCGCAAAGAGATTTGGTTTAGGTATTTTGTGAACATTTCATACATGACATTAATGCATCCTTTATCATTAGGGTTTACAAAAAGATTTAGAATTCTGTGATTGAAGTATAGTTTTCATTGCAGCGAGAGTTGAATGATCATATTATTGTGTTATGAGTTTCAGAACCGGTCATACATGCATCCTAAATTGAACGCGCCGGGTTCGCAATTCTGAATTGCCTAAATTGAATTCCCTAGGTCTTGCACTTTCTCATATTGAATTTACACCCCATCTGCTTTCGTTTATTCATTATTGCATCGTTTTACTTTTAATTCTTTGATTGTTTAGCTTTATTCAAAATTGATACATCTATTGTGTGAAAGCCAAAGTCCTTCTGGATTCGATCCTTAAGTACTACACTGATCTCTTAATTTGAGAGTGTATCTCTAAGGATAAATTTGAGCATACCAAATTTGAGCTCTAAGGGTAAATTTGAGCTCTAAGAGTAGCTCTAATGGGATTGAGATGCGACCTACACGGTTGGAGGATTCCCGCACTATGATGACCCTCGGGAGTGACGATGACATCAACCAAATTATCAGGAGGATCGATCTTGACACTATGGCTTACACTCATTACGCGCTTTATCCAGACATGGCGAGGCAGTTCTTAGCTACTTGTGGATTTACTATCAAAATAAGAATGCTAATGTAGCATAGAAAGAAATTCTCACTTTCATGTGTAAGGGAATGCGATACCGGATAACTATAATGGACTTGTGCGACTTGTATCGATTCATGAGAGACACTACTCAGGTTACATTGGATACCGAGTGGGCTGACATCAAGGTCTTATGGTCGCACATTGGCAATGGAGCATATGACACCGGGTCAACAAAGAAAACATACGGCCACCACCCCGCCATAAGGTATATCCTCAGGATGATCGCGAGCACAATCTTGTGAAAATCTAATCCTATAAAGGCACGGAAGATGAATCTCATGCTCCTCCAGCTCGGTCTTGATCATATGTTCCACGAGGATACTTGGGTGTCCTCTAAGCCTAACACCAACATGAATTTGGGCGCCATCTTCGCACATCACCTGAGTACGCTCAAGACCAAGGCTTTCCACACCAAGCAATTCGAGCACGTCAGGAGACTCTTGACCCCTATCTTTGGCCATTTCCATATCAACCTCTCCAACGCCTCTCGCAAGACTGATCGCATTTCCATGGACCATGAGTATCTCAAGCATGTTACGTGGTTGAAGCCCAGAAACATGTGGGTTTTTGCTGATGAGGCTAGTTAGGTATGGAATATCACTATCCCGAATGACTTCATACGCCTATACTTCAAGCCTGAGGAATCGCTAATTAGTCTGGGATCAAGCCGCAAGCTTTGTTGTAGAGCTTCTTCTAGTGCCACACCTTCTGCAGTGGAGGATGCCTTTGTGTAACCTCAGCCCCACACTCCACCATCATGTTTTGTTTTTCCCGAGCCTCCTGAAGGTTTTGCTGATGATGGTCCAATGTTCAGGATATACATGGTTCACACCATGTTACAGATGTGGCAGCTTATAGCATCTGGTGTCACTTGTTCATGACCTACTCCAATTCGCAGACGCAGTCCTACTATCAGCTATCACACACGACCGACTACTGATGATGACTATACTTAGATGATGATTCAGACTTTTGGTTCAAGTATTTGCTTCTTTTTTTTCCCTTTTTGAGTCATTTTTATTTTGCACTTGACTCATTTTGTCTTTTATGTTGCTTTGGAACATGTTCGAACTTGTTTGGGTATGCTATTATCTTGCTATTTGACTTGTGGTTGAGTGCTTTAACTGGAAAAATTGTGAGACGCATGCGAGTCAGGTTGGATCCGAGGGTATGGCCGGTGTGAGCACCGGTGTGGCTGGTGTTCCTGTGGGTGCTGTAGGTATAGCAGCAGGTGCTGCACGTTTAGCAGTGGGTGATGCTCAGGCCCAAGATGACCATTCTGCTGATCTCTTGACAGTGTTATTGGAGTGGTTACCAAAGAGGGTATTAGCTCAGGCTCCTATGGTACCACCAGTGGTTATTGAGGTTCAGCCTCAGGTTACAGTTACGGTTACTGAGGAGCTCCCAGCCTACCTTAGGATGATGGAGCAGATGCAGAGGATAGACACGGGGTTTTTCCTGAGAACACTGATGCGTGGTTGAAGAGGGTAGAGAGAAATTTCCTCTCGAGTAGGTGTCCAGCGGGATACCAAGTGGACATTGTGGTCCATTATCTGGAGGGTGATGCCCATCTCTGGTGGAGGGGTGTGGCTGGCCGGAGAGTTCAGGCCTAGATGGCTTGAGAAGATTTTGTGGAGGACTTGAACTCCAAGTATTTCCCTCACAAGGCGTTCAACCGGTTGGTGCGCGAGTATGAGGTGGAGTTTATCCGGCTTGGGTCTTATATTAGATGGGCTGTTGAGAGTGAGTCGGTCCGTGTGCAGAGATTTCTTACGGGTCTCAGGGTTGATGTGCAGAACCGTGGTATGGTTAGGGCTATTTGCATGGTTAATGAGTTAGTTGAGACTGCGACATTGCTTGACGAGGGTCTGAAAGACGAGGTGGTAGTGGTTACACCAAGTTTTCGGGCGAGACCAGTGCAGCAGCAGTCTAGTCCGAGCAGAGGCTGTAAGCCGATGTTAAGACAGAAGCAGAAGCGGGATGACGCTTCGAGAGGTAGTCGGAGTGGTCAGGGTTGCTTTAGGTGTGGGAGCATGGTTCACCGAGTGGCGATCTATCCTCAGAAGGGTGGGGTACGGGTTGATTCTTGGGTGTGCTTTCACTGCAAGTAGGCAGGGCATATTAAACCTCAGTGTCCCAAGCTGCTGCAAAGTAAGGTCATACTGGTGCAGCCTGTTAGGCCGGTGGTAGCAGTGCCTCGAGTGTATTCCATCGTAGAGTCCGGAGAGCCGAGTTCCAGGCCGATCACATATGTTTTCTTAGATTCATCTAAGTTTAATTTTGTGTTGGAGAATTTGGTTGCTTGTTGGGGTGTTAAGGTTCTCGACACATGTATATGTGCAGGGACCTTGTGTGTTGGGGGTATTAAGTGTCATGTGCTGTTTGACACGGGAGCATCAACTTGCTTCGTTACTCAACAGTTGGCCAAGAAGGCTAGTGTTCGAGGTAAGCCATGTGTGAGTTTGGGTTTCGTGGAGGTTGCAAAAGGGAAGCTCCTGATGATTCACGGTCAGGTCAGAGACATGGATGTTCAGGTAGCACGAGAGTCTATGCTTGCCGATTTCATTATCTGCTCATTGGAGCTGTACGATGTCATTTTGCGCATGAATTGGCTCAGGAAATTCAGAGCGCATTTGGATTTTCACCGAGAGCGTGTCGAGTTTGACATAGGCAAGGGGAAGTTGGTGTGTTATGGGTTAAAACCGACTTCCGGGAGTCTCGTGATCTTGGTTATGCAAGCTGAGCGCATGATCAAGAGGGGTTGTGAGGCGTATTTGGCCACCATTTCTTTGCTGAAGGCCGTTGGAGAGGCAAAAGTTCATGATATTCGAGTGGTTTGAGAGTTCCAGAATGTGTTCCAGTCGTTGCAGGGGTTACCACTGTCTAGGTCAGATCCTTTCACGATTGAGTTAGAACCGAGGATGACACCGATATCCGAGGCTTCTTATAGGATGGCTCCAGCAGAGATGGTAGAGCTAAAGATGCAGCTGGAAGAGTTGCTGAGTAAAGGGTTTATACGCCTGAGTACTTCAGCGTGGAGAGCACCGGTGTTGTTTTTGAAGAAAAAGAACGAGAGTTTCCGGTTGTGCATTGACTACCGGGAACTTAACCGAGCCATAGTGAAGAAAAAGTATTCTCTTCCTCGGATTGATGAGTTTTTGGATCAATTGAGAGGGGCTACTTGGTTCTCCAAGATTAACTTGGCATCGGGATATCATCAGATTCCTATCGATGAGGTAGATATCCAGAAGACGGCTTTCAGATCTCGTTATGGCCACTACGAGTTTATGATGATTCTATTTGGGTTGATAAATACACCAGCTGCATTTAAGAGATTGCTGAATAGCGGTTTCCAGGAGTATCTGGATGAGTTTATGATCATCTTTATCGATGATATCTTGGTGTATTCGAAGAACCTGGAGGAGCATGAGGTGCATCTGCGGGTGGTTCTTGCAAAGCTGCGGGAACAGAAGCTGTTTGCTAAGTTGAGCAAGTGTAACTTCTGGCAGCGGGAGATTGGTTTTCTAAGTCACGTTATCTCTGCGAAGGGGGTTTCGGTGGATCTAGAGAAGGTTCAGGCCATTAAAGCTTGGCCGAGGCCAAGGAATTCCACAGAGATTAGGAGTTTTCTCGGGATGGCAGGTTATTATCGGCGGTTTTTTAAGGGTTTCGCGGGTTTGGCTAAGTCTATGACGAAGCTGACAGGAAAGGATGTTCCTTTCGTGTGGTCCTCGGAGTGTGAGGAGAGTTTTGCGAAACTGAAGGCCTTGTTAACTAGTACTCCAGTATTAGCATTACCTGATCCGGGCAAGCCTTACGTGGTGTATACCGATGCGTCGGGAGTTAGTCTTGGGTGTGTGTTAATGCAGTGGAGGAAGGTTATTGCCTATGCTTCACCGCAGCGGCGGAAGCATGAGGGCAACTACCCTACCCATGATCTTGAGATGGCTTCTATGGTTTTTGCTTTAAAGATTTGGAGAGCTTATCTTTGTGGCAGAAAGGTGTAGGTGTTCACAGACCATAAGAGCCTGAAGTACATTTTCACTCAGCCTTAGTTGAATTTGAGGCAGAGGGGCTGGATGGAGCTAATGGCCGATCATATATCTGCGAATGGCATTATCCTTGTGAGTGGGAGGGTATGCGTACCTTTGGACGAAGATTTAAGGTGAGAGATTCTGAGTGAGGCTCATGGGAGTATGTTCTCAATTCATCCAGGAGCGACTAAGATATACCGGGATCTTAAGCGGTATTATCGTTAGGTCGGGATGAACAAAGATATTGCTAACTGGGTTACGGCGTGCAACGTGTGCCAGTTAGTGAAGGCAGAGCACTAGGTCCCAAGTGGTTTATTGTGGAGTTTACCCATTCCAGAGTGGAAGTGGGATATGATCACGATGGATTTTGTGGTGGGCTTACCAATTTCTCGGACCAAGGATGCTATTTGGGTCATTGTTGATCGATTGACCAAGTGTGCACATTTTCTGGCCATTAAGAAGACCGATGGGTCTGCAATATTGGCTAGAAAGTACGTACAAGAGATTGTAAGACTGTATGGAGTACTGGTAAGCCATTGTCTCGGGCCGGGATCCTAAGTTCACATCTGAGTTCTGGAATGCATTTTAGGCGGAGATGGGCACGAGGGTGCACATGAGTACGGCTTATCATCCTCATGCAGATGGGAAGTCCAAGAGGACCATCCAAACTCTAGAGGATTTGTTGATGATGTGCGTGCTGGATTATGGTGACCATTGGGCGGATCACTTGAGCTTGGTAGAGTTTGCGTATAACAATAGCTACCAGACGAGTATTGGGATGGCTTTATACGAGGCTCTGGTTGGGAGGCCATGTGGTACATCTTTGTGTTGGACTCAAGTGAGGGAGAGGAGCACATTGGGTGCGAGTTTTGTTCAAGAAAACACGGAGAGGATACGGGTTTTGAAGTTGAACATGAAAGAAACCCAGGATCGGCAAAAGAGTTATGCCGATAAGAGGCGGAAAGAGCTTATGTTTGAGGTGAGAGATAGAGTATATCTCAAGATGGCTTTGCTGAGAGGTCCAAACAGGTCCATTACTGCGACTAAGTTGAGTCCAAGGTATATGGGGCCATTTCGGATTGTAGAGCGTGTTGGACCAGTAGCGTAACGGTTGGAGTTATCCGAGATTATGCAGGCATTTCATAAGGTCTTCTATGTCTCAATGCTGAAGAAGTGTTTGTATAAGGGTGACGAGGTATTGGCTGAGATTCTATCATATCTCCAACCCAATATGACCGTTTAGGCTAGACCTTTGAGAGTTCTCATGCGGAGGGTCAGGGAGCTTCGTCGGAAGAGGATTCCCATGATGCGAGTTATGTGGGACTGTGATGGGGTGCAGGAGGAATCTTGGGAGCCAAAGGCGAGGATGGAAATGAGGTTCTGGAAATGGTTCCATATAGAGGTTCCAGTTTCGGTGTGTAGTTGTATGCTATGTGTTTTCATTTTGTATTTTCATTGTGAATAACGATGTTACATTATGAGTGTTTAATAAGATGAGTATTTCTTATTATTAATGACTTTGAGAGTCATGGTTATGTATTTCGTTTTGGTGTTAAAAAGCGATAATGCAGTTGAGTAATAAGATGGTAGTTCTTATTGCTGATGGCACGAGTGTCATGGAAAGTTTGGTGCATAATCGGGAAGAGATTATGGTGTACCCGAAGTGACTGGGTATAGGTGCGATAGCCTAGTTATTGGTAGCCTGGTTCTGGGTGCGGAATATGGGTTATGCCAGTGTTACCTTGCGAGGATTTACACGGATCACGGGAGGTAGTTTAGTCGAGGTGCTTATAGATGTGTGACTTATTGCTCGATAAGAGGACTAGTTCCTCTAGTGCCGATAGCTTGAAGGAGAGTGATATACCCAAACTCGTGTCTTGAGAGTGTGACTGGCGATGGTCCCAGACTCGTAAGGTGTATAGCCTAGAGTGATATGTGATACCATGGATTCGTAACGTGTATATCCTAGACGTATGGTGTATTGCCCAGAATTGAGTGGTATGGAATATCGAGACTTTTATAGGTTATATTACCCCGAGTGGAGTGGTATAGCAGATAACCAGAACTTGGAGATGCTGCAGTGTCTTGGGTGCTGTGGTATGGTTAATATCTTGTGAGATATGGTGGATACCCTGCGGGATATGGCAGATGCTTAAAACTCAAAGATGCTGCAGTGTCTTGGGTATTGGGGTTTTATCTGTGAGTGAGCAATAAGCACATATGAGACTGCGGTGTCATAAGCATAGTGACTGAGTGGGAAAACCTCGGAGGTTTGTTATGAACCTCGTGTGTACATGCATGTACATGTGTGTGCGTGTGTTGACCGGGTTGGACAAGAGATAATGGGAAACCTCGGAGGTTGGTAGTAGACCTCATGTGTGTGGTGACTTAGCCGGGTTGGCCGAGGGTTAGGTAATCGTTGCGACGATTAAGGTTCATTAGAGATAAACGGTTCATAGGAGATGAACGGTGTCGTAAGATTCAAGGATGAATCTATGTTAGTGGGGGAGAATTGTAACGCCCGTGTTCCAGAAATTAATTAATTTAATTAATTTGGAAGTTCTTTCGAGTTTATGAACCTTAGACAAGTCTAGAGAAATTAATTATGGGGTTGACATAATTAATTTAGATTTGTTCCAGGGGTGTCATAAATCGTTTCAAAAGTTGTGGGGTTTTTCTCAAGGTAGTGGCAAAAGTCAAGTTTGCTCCTTCTTTTTCCTTATCCTTGTTGGCTCGCCATTTTTGTGGTTGAGAGAGTGGGAGAGAATTCTTGAGCTTGTGAGCTAAGAGAGAAGAAGAAGAGAAAGGTTTGAGAGCTTGTGAGAAGCTTGTACCTTGTGAGATCTTGTGAGTGTGAAGCTTGTGGAGCTTGGAAAAAGAGGGTTTGGGTTGGAACTAGTTGGAGTGAGCTTTGGAGGAAGAAGTGAGGTCTTTCTTGAGCTTGTACAGGTGACCAAATGTTAACATTAAGCTATGTCTGGGGACTTGTGGGGTTGTTCTAAGCTTTGGATGTTCCTAGGTTGCTTAGAAGCCTTTGGTTATGTGTGGAGCTGTAGCTAGAGTTTGCTAAGCTTATGGTGGTTAAGGAACTATAGATTTGTGCTTGTTGTGCCTTATTAAGCTTTGATTGGGTTCATGTGCTTGATTTGTGATTTGTGTGTGTTGTGGTTTCTTGGTGATTTCATGGCTTGTTCGGAGTGTTTCCCTAGTTGCTTGATGTGGTATTGCCTTGCTTGGTGTGTGTTTTGGTTGTGGTTTAGAGGTTTCGCCTTAGGGTTGTGTCAAGGCTAAGTGGTAGAGTTGGGAATTCGGGGTGCCTATCGATCAGGTGTGTTCGATAGAGCGAGGTCGATAAGATATATCGACTAGGGCATGTCGATACAGCGAGGTGAATAAATCCTGCTAGACATTTTCCTAGTGGTTATCGACCAAGTGTGGTCGATAGAGCGAGGTCGATAGGGTGTATCGGCTAGGGTTGATCGATAGGTAAGTCAATGAGTTTTTCAGATGGTTTTAAGGATGGCTATCGACAAGGTGTGGTCGATAGTGGCTAACAACCAGTTGTGGTCGATTGAGTGTGGTCAATTGACCTTGTTGTTCTGTGACTTGTGTTTTTAGCATTTCTTGATGTTGTGAATTGCTAGGTCGTTAGTCATGGATGTGTTTGATTAGCTTTGCATGAGGTTGCATGTTTAGCTGATTGTTTGAAGTAATATGTGGTGTTATTATTTCGTGTTGTTATGGTTTTTTGAATTGCATGGTGCTTTCATATAACATGTTGTTGGGAGGATCAATCTTACTCAGCGTTTAGTTTACCAAATGTTGATGCATCACTTTTGTTGATGCAGGTAAAGATAAGGGGTGATCGTGGAATCGAGGCGAGGAGGGGGAGGATGATTGGGACCAGTAGTTTTAGGTTTTGTAGCTTTCGTAGGATTGCTAGAACCGGTAGAACTATTGAGCATGCGTGATCTCGGACCGGGATCCTAAGTTCACATATGAGTTATGGAATGCGTTTCAGGCAGAGATGGGCACGAGGGTGCATATGAGTACGGCTTATCATCCTCAGACAGATGGGTAGTCCGAGAGGACCATCCAGACTTCAGAGGATTTGTTGAGGATGTGCGTGCTGGATTGGGGTGGTGATTGGGTGGATCACTTGAGCTTGGTAGAGTTTGCGTGTAACAATAGCTACTATACGAGTATTGGGATGACTCCATATGAGGCTCTGTATGGGAGGCCATGTCGTACACCTTTGTGTTGTACTCAAGTAGGGGAGAGGAGCACATTGGGTAGGAGTTTTGTTCAAGAAACCATGGAAAAGATACGGGTTTTGAAGCTGAACATGAAAGAGGCCCATGATAGTCAAAAGAGTTATGCCGATAAGAGGCGGAAAGAGTTTGTATTTGAGGTGGGAGATAGAGTGTATCTTAAGACGGCTTTGCTGAGAGGTCTGAACAAGTCCATTACTGCGACTAAGTTGAGTCCGAGGTATATGGGGTCATTCCGGATATTAGAGCGTGTTGGACCGGTACCGTATCAGTTAGAGTTACCCGAGATTATGCAGGCATTTCATAAGGTCTTCGATGTATCGATGCTGAAGAAGTATTTTCATAGGGGTGACGAAATATTGGCTGAGATTCCGTTAGATCTTCAGCCCAATCTGACCTTTGAGAGTTTTTAAGCGGAGGGTTAAGGAGCTTCGTCAGAAGAGGATTCTGATGATGCGTGTTCTGTGTGACTGTGACGGGTTACAAGAGGAAACTTGAGAGCCAAAGGCTAGGATGGAAAAGAGGTTCCAGAAGCAAGATGCGGCTTGAGTTCCATCGAGAGGTTCCGGCTTCGGTGTGTAGCTGTATGCGATGTGTTCTCATTTTGTATTTCCATAGTGTATAATGATGTTACATTATTAGTGTTTAATAAGATGAGTATTTCTTATTATTGATGACTTTGGGAGTCATGGTTATGTATTTCGTTTTGGTGGTAAAAAGCGATAATGCATGTGAGTAATAAGATGATAGTTCTTATTGCTGATGGCAAGAGTGTCGTGGGAAGTTTTTATAAGAATTTAGAAGCTTGGTTTATAATCGGGAAGAGATTATGGTGTACCCAAAGTGACAGGGTATAGGTGTGATAGCCTGGTTATTGGTTATGCACGGCAGATATTCCAGGTGCAGAATATGAGTGATGCTGATGTTACCTTGCGAAGATTTACACGGATTACGGGAGGTAGTTCGGTCGAGGTGCTTATAAATGTGTGACTTATTGCTCGATGAGAGGACTAGTTCCTCTAGTGCTGATAGCTCGAAGGACTGCGTGACTTGAGAGTGCGACTAGTGATGTACCCAGATTCGTAAGGTGTCGGATATATTGCCAAGAATGGAGGGGTATGGGATATCGAGACTCATGTAGGTTATATTACCACGAGTGGAGTGGTATGGCAGATACCCAAAACTTAGAGATGTTGCGGTGTCTTGGGTGCTGTGGTATGGGTAATATCTTGCGAGATATGGTGGATATCATGCGGAGTATGGCAGATGCTCAAATCTCAGAGATGTTACGGTGTCTTGGGTATTGGGGTTTGGTCTGTGAGTGAGCAATAAGCACATATGATGATGCGGTGTCGTAAGCATAGTGACTGAGTGGGAAACCTCAGAGGTTAGTTATGGACCTTGGAAGTACATGCATGTACATGTGTGTGAGTGTGTTGACCGGGTTGGTCAGGAGGTAGAGTTAAAACCTCAGAGATTCGTAGTTAATCTCGTGTGTTGGCCATGATGGTCGGGAGGTAGTATGAAGCCTCGGAGGGTGGTGGTAAACCTCGTGTGTGTTGACTTGGCCGGGTTAGCCGAGGGTTAAGTAGTCATTACGACGATTAAGGTTCATTGGAGATAGACGGTTCATTGGAGATGAACGGTAACGTAACATTCGAGGACGAATCTATGTTAATGGGGGAGAATTGTAACGCATGTGTTCCAGAAATTAATTAATTTAATTAATTTGAAAGTTCTTTCGAGTTTATGAACCTTAGAAAAGTCTCGATAAATTGATTATAGGGTGAAATAATTAATTTAGATTTGTTCAGAGGGTGTCATAAATTGAGTAGGAAGTTGTGGGGTTTTTCTCAAGAGGAAGTCAAAATCATTTTATCTTCTCTTCTTCTTCTTCTTCCTCCTTTGTCGCCATTTGTGGCTGAAAAAAAGCTTGGGAGCTTGAGAGAGAGAGCTTGGAGAAGAGAGAAGAAGAGAGAAAGGCTTGGTGAGCTTGTGAGAAGCTTGGATCATGTGAGATCAAATAGTGTGGAGCTTGAGAAGCTTAGGAAAAAGGAAGGATTGGAGTGAGGCTAGTTGGAGTGAGCTTTGGAGGAAGAGGAAAGATCCTTTTCTAAGCTTGGGGAGTCCATCTAAGGCTAGATCCATCTATTCTAAGGTGAGTTATGACCAAAGGTTAACATTAAGCCATGTGTGGGGGCTTGTGGGGTTGTGCTAAGCTTTGGGGGTGTTCCTAGGTTGCTTAGAAACCTTGTTGTCATTTGTGGAGCTTTAGCTAGAGTTTGCTAAGCTTGTGGTGGTTAGAGAACCATGGATTTTTTGTTGTTGTGCCTTGTTAAGCGTTGATTGTGAGTTCTTATGCTTGCTAAGTTGAGAAGCTGGGAAATCGGACAGGCTATCGACCAGGTGTGGTCGATAGGGCGAGGTCGATAGCAGCTATCGACTGGGGCAGGTCGATAGAAGAAGGTCGATAGATCCTGCTGGACATTTTTCCTAGTGTTTATCGACCAGGTGTGGTCGATAGAGCGAGGTGGGTAGGGTGTATCGACTAGGGCAGGTCGATAGATTTTTCGATAGATCTTGCTGGGTGTTTTTCCTAGTACTTATCGACCAGGTGTGGTCGATAGGGTGATCGACTAGGTGTGATCGATAGGTAAGTCGATGAGTTTCTTCGGATGGTTTTGAGGATGGCTGTCGACCAGGTGTGGTCGATAGGTCGGGGTCGATAGTGGCTATCGGTTGTGGTCGATAGTTGGTATCGATGGTGTTGGTCGCTAGGTTGTGGTCGATTGACCCTGTTTTTCTGTGACTTGAGTTTTTAGCATTTCTTGATGTTGTGAATTGCTAGGTGGTAAGTCATGGATGTGTTTGATTAGCTTTGCAGAAGGTTGCATGTTAGCTGAGTTGTTTGAAGTAATACGTGGTGTTATTATTTCGTGTTGGTATGGTTGTTTAAACTGCGTGGGCTTTCATATAACCTGTTGTTGGGAGGATCAATCTCACTCAGTGTTTGGTTTACCAAATGTTGATGCATCACTTTTGTCGATGCAGGTAAAGATAAGGTGTGATCGTGGAATCGAGGCAATGAGGATGGGATGATTAGGACCGGGTAGTTTTGTGGTTTTTGTAACTTTCGTAGGATTGCTAGAACCGGTATAACTGTTGACCATGTGTGGTCATTGTTGCTTGTTGTATGTTAATTACTTGAAGAATATTTAAATGTATCGGCATTTAATTATTAAGTAATTGCTTGTTAAAAAAAAGTGTGGTGGTTGTCACAACATTAGCCATGCTTATCACAACAAACATTATCGCTCAATCTCAGACTCAACAAGCATTGAAAGCAATCTATCCCTTTAACATTCATTAATCAGGAACAGTTGATCATGACATGCATTAAGTATGAACTCATTTGTCTAAAGGACATGTTAAAGAGATCAAAATGATCCCTTCTTCCGCTGGGTTTAAACGATTAGTAACAAGGTTCTATCAAGGAAGTGATTGAGCCTTAAAAGACTGCTAAAGGTGAGATAGCTGACTGATGCATACAAGGACAGAGTCTCATCGACCCAAAGCACCAACTCTCAAAACTCTCTCAACCCTCAGTCTCACATTAAACTCTCAAAACAACTAAATTCTTTTCTTTTATTTTCTCTTTTTAGTCCTAAGAAGAGGATTGTTTTTTACAAAGGTGATATCTAGCTGATCTGGACTTTTTCTTCTTATTTTTTTAGCTAAAGGCTCTGACTCTATCACTTTGACCGAGTTATCCGATCAAGTTAAGATACGAAATTTGGTTTTCTCTTTTTTTCAACTACACAGAGCTTTCTCTTTTCTATTTAACACTTTCCATATCTTTTATTAGAACAAACGCGCATGTACATTTTTATCTCTCCTTATAAACCCTTTAAACATCCCTTTTTCCTTTCACTCTTTCTTTTCGGCTCACAACTCACACCCACCCAGAACAATGCTTCCCTAGTACTAAACTAATTCAAACATTGTGAGCTAGAATCTACATGGGACACTATCCTTGTCGGCACAAACCTAACACTTTCTACCAAGCTCAATCAATATATAAAAGGCCTCACACACACACAGAGTGATTTAATGGTTTGAAAGAGGTTTTGGTTTGGTGATAGGGGAACCGCTCCAAAGATAAAAGCAGCTACTTGGATTAGCAAGAGAATCCAAGTATGTCTTATGGTATCCATGAGTTCATAGTTAATGCACATGCAAGATAATTTCAATTCAGTTTAGGTTCTAGTTGATAACGATAGACTTAATCAGATCACAGCAAGTTTAAACTAAGATAAGAATGCTAAGTTTGCTTCCAAGCATGGTGCGGTCTTATGTTCTAATGCATGCAGCAAACAACTAAGAACTACGGCAATGAAGCTATTTGCTTAATCATTGAGCCTATGAAGTTAATACATGTCCTTTTGTACTAAATGAAATGTATGTTAATTTTCAACCCTAATAGGGTATCCACAACTTTATCATCTCTAAACCTATTCTCTCTGCCTCCTAATCTCTTCTTCCTTGTTCTTCATCTGAGACTTTGTAATTTTAATATCTTTATATATAATCAGTATTTGCATTTCATTTTCATCTACAAACCTTCTTATCTCTATCTGATCTATCTCATATGTCAGTTTCAGAGTTTTATGGGTTTGAACATCTGATGATGATTATGATTAGTGAGTAGTTTTAATTAGGATTATTAGGGATAGATTAGATAAGTGAAGTTCTTAATTTATCTGGGCATTTAAGCTTTAGATTGATTGAAATCCTTTATGGGTTAGAGTATTTAATGAGCGTTCCTCTTTGATCACTTAGAATGTGATGTCAGACAATTCCCACATGAGAGTGTGAATGGAATTGTTAGATCCATCTTTTTCGTGAGATTTACATACACTAGCATGAGTACAATAAAACCTTTATAAATTAATAATGTTGGGACCATGATATTTTATTAATTTCTAGTGATATTAATTATTCTATAAATTAATAAATATAATTTTATATTATAAAATAATGTTTATTAATTTAAAGAGAGTTTTGTTAAAAAAATTAAAAATTTATAAATTAAAACCATTTGATCTAAATAAATTTAATGTTTTGGATGTTATAAAATTTGATATATTTTTAACTTGAAAGTTTAATATTTAAAAGAAACAAAATTATTTTGATCATAAATAACAAAGACTATAGATGAATTCATTTATATAAACGATAAATCTAAATTCAAATTTATGATTAGTGACCTCAATTGTTGTATTTGAACAATCTATATAATTATTGAAAAATATACATATTTAGAATTTGAAAACATATAGAGAATTTTGCTTTATTCTGATAAAAAATATAGAAAATATAACAATAATATAGTTTAAGGCCATGAATGGTTGGGAGTTTTTAGTGTTTTTTAGCTTTTGGTTTTTGGTTATTAGTTTTTGGTTTTTTAGTTTTTGATTTTTGGTACAACAAAATCTCTGAAAATTACTAAAATGATGATTATGGATTCTCTTTACAAATATGCAAAAACCATCAAAATCCAAATTTTCTATTTTTTAAGGAATCTATTTTTTTTTTAATCTTGAATGGCTATAAATTAGATTTTAGAAAAATCTAAATCCAAAAACCACTTCACAAACTATAGCCATTCAAGCACAACAAAATATTTTCTTATATAAGAAAGTTAGTAATGAGATCTAACAGAAATTCATTATAAAT
The DNA here is from genome assembly GCA_028015245.1 of Cardamine occulta. NCBI lineage: Eukaryota > Viridiplantae > Streptophyta > Magnoliopsida > Brassicales > Brassicaceae > Cardamine > Cardamine occulta. The sequence goes on from CM051390.1 coordinate 7,387,459, forward strand.
ACTAAAAATATATGATCTTTATATATATATATATATATATATATATATATATATATATATATGTGCAAATTTACATGATTATTAATTTATGCTATTAATGAGACCATATATTTATGTAGAGATTCTAAAAAAATTATTATCTTATTATCTTATCGATTTTTGTTCGTTTTTACACCAGCCTGACTTGGAACCATCAAAATAGTATTTATTAATTTATAGAGGTTTTACTGTATTTGGAATTAAATGGAGTGATTATTTCATATCTGAAGAATCATTTGTTAGGAATGTTTATTGGCTTTAGTAAATCGGTTTTCATTGTTTGTTTGATTGCATGGCTCTAGCAGAATTAGGTATGTCATCCTTTAAGTTCAAGATCATTCACCACGACAGTGGGTTTGATTGCTTTAAAGATTTGCTGTCAAGGGATTATCCCAAAATTGGTTGTGATTGTTACATAACCAGATCGATTTAGTTCATTAACTAGTCCATTGATCCATCCCTATGATCTCTATTGTCTCTTTATAGCTTAAATCATTTGTTTGATCCCTGCTTTTTAGTTTTTCACTCACTTGCATTTGCACTTGATCATACCACTCAAGCACTAGGGTCGAGTGGATCCTTGCTTTTTATTTCCTTGTTTCATTTACTTGTTTGCTTTGTTTGCTTGACTTGACAACTCAAGTATGCTCAGTGATTAGCTTATTTGCTGCACTGCATTTCAATTTCTATAGGTCGTTAGATTTAAACACCTTCTCTAAATTGGCTTGACTTAGACAGCATTGATGCATCCTGATTCTTAGCACATCACCTCATTGAATTGATACCTCATTTACTACAATTGCATTTGAGGAATTGAAACCCTCCGAACCCACACTAAGACACCAAAAAAATATGTGTTTCAGATGTCATTGTTAATGTTCTTATTGACCGCATCTACCGCAACTGCAGGGTTGACTCCATCACCAACCACATCAAAGGGAATAATTGCTTATGTGCTAGAATTGGTTCTAGCCTGAAGCGCCACTGTATGATTGATCGGGGTCTTGATACGTTCCTAGAAGGCTCTAATGCAATGGAGTAGGAGATAGAAGCATGTGGAGACGCGGACAACAAGCAAGGAACTAATCAAGCATTGGAAGTGCCTTTTGGAGCTATGACAAGATCAAGAGCAAGGAAACTACAACAAGAAGTTAGAGCTTTTTACTGCAACAAGTGAAGATGCAAGAGGATCACTTGGACCCAAGAAGTTGTATTCATTCTACATTGGTCATGATACATGTCCACGATGGCTAAGGTTTTGGGCCATATGATCTACTCGAACTCTTTTTTCCTTGGTTCGGTTTTGTCCGAATGGGTTTTCCGAGCAAGGTTTTTAATGAGGCTTGTGGCTCATATGTTCACCTATGCCAACCCTTAGTCTGATCCATCACATGGCCCGTTTGCTACATTTAGGTGTGGCCCATATCTACTTATGTCTTATCTTTCTTTCTTATTTGAATTCAAATTTGCATGTTTACGTTGCATGGTCCTAGTATGAGTTTTTGAGGCATGTCTCGAAACAATTCTCTCTTTATGACGTTGTTTATTCTCCTTCTTGCCTCCAATCTCTTTATATTGAGGCTGAGATTCATTTGTAACTTTTATCTATCTTTTTAATCAAAATCTCTTTTAAACATAGATCATTGTTCTCCTTATTCGTGTGATTCGAACTAGGAAGCTCTTAGATCATTTCGTGTGAAGCGATTGATCACCCTTGTATTATCAAGTGGACTTTCCGCATCCTCTTGTGGCGACTTTCAATCCATAAACTGCAAGGTGCTTATTAATCATGTCTTGCAACCCCCTCACTGTCACTTAAATCTCTTGGTGTCGTAATTGGGTCATGTATCCTTCACTAGGAACGTATCAGATTCACCTTGATTCGCGGACACTCCTTGCTTCGCTTGCTCCTTCCTTCCGCAAGGCTTCACCACTGGTCAGACCCCAGCTCGCTCCATCGAGCCCTTGTACAGTTTGCCCGTCTTTTTTCGCTCCGAACTGACCAAGCCTATACTTTGACCTACTGAAGTGGTTGACACGTGTCATGATTGGAGAGAATGGATCCTTGGTGCGGATCCGGTATCAACAATATGCATCATTTTTATTTTTATAGTTTCATATATTGTTAAAATGGGAAAATTGAAGTAACTAATAATAATTTTACATTTATGTATAAAATTTTCATAGTGAATTTGTCAGTAGTTTTTGTTATTTGTCATTTAAAAAAACTTTTCTTCTTCTTAATATTAAATGTTCAAGTATAAATTTCTGAAACTAATCTCTCAATAAATTAATAAATATTAATTTCACAATAAATTAAAAAAATATCAAAATCCTAACATTATTAATTTATAGAGGTTTTACTGTATGGTTCCTGCATCTGCTCTTGTAACATACAATTTGTCGATTTGATTAATAGATATATGAGAAATGTTCAAATAAACATACAATAACAATCAATTAATTTGAGGTTTAAATTATCAAAATAAAGTGTTAGGAATAGTTTCCTAAAACGATTACATGCTTCCTAAAAATGTTATCATTCTTAGAACAATGGCATACTTCCTAAAATTTTCAGGTTTTTTCATCAAAATTCAAAGAAAAGATTACCAACGTCTTCCTAAATACATTTCCTAAATTGATAGAAGTTAACATACAATTTATAACTACATTCCTAAATTTTTAAAGATTATTCCTAAAAATTCATAAAATATTAGAAAAGTCTTCCTAAAAGGTTAGAAACACTTCATAAATTTATAGAAATTAACATACAATTTAGGATGACATTCATAAATTTTTAAGGATTGTTACTAAAATTTTCTTAAAAATAGGAAAGTCTTACCAAAAAAATTTAGAACAACTTCTTAAATTTATAGAATTTAACGTACGATTGAAGATGACATTTGGAAAATTTTAAGGGTTGTTGCTAAGAATTTTAAAAAGATTAGAAAATTCTTCCTAAAAGTTAAGAAAGACTTCCTAAATTTATAGAAATTAACATACAATTTAGGATGTCATTCATAAATTTTTAAGGATTGTTCATAAGGATTCAAAAAAAGATTAGCAAAGTCTTCGTAAAAGTTCAGAAAATTTTCCTAAATTTATAGAAATTAACATACAATTTATAATTGTATTGTGAAATTTTTAAACATTATTCCTAAAAATTCACAAAAGATTAGAAAAGTCTTCCTAAATGTTTAGAAAGACTTCTTAAATTTATAGAAATTAACATACAATTTAGAATGTCATTTCTAAAATTTTAAAAATTGTTCCTTAGAATTAAAAATATTAGGAAAATCTTTCTAAAAGTTTAAAAAGACTTCCTAAATTTATAGAAAGACTTCCTAAATTTATAAAAATTAACATACAATTTAGGATTACATTACTAAATTTTTAAGGGTTGTTCATAAAAATTCAAAAAACAAATATTAACAAAGTCTTCTTAAAAGTTTAGAAAGATTTCCTAAATTTATAGAAATTAACATAAAATTTATTATTGCATTCCTAAATTTTTAAATATCATTCCTGAAATTTCACAAAAGATTAGGAAAATCTTCCTAAAAGTTAAGAAATACTTCCTAAATTATTAGAAATTAACACACAATTTAGGGTGTCATTTCTAAAATTTTAAAGATTGTTCCTAAATTTTTTTAAAAAATTAAAAAAGTCTTCCTAAAATGTTTAAAACAATTTCTAAATGTTTAGTTGTTCAAGTAGTAGATTAACATTTATGGACATTTTTAGAATTATGGATATGAACCTATAAATATAATGAGTACTTTTGGTCATCATCCTCCGCTTACATACAATTAATAACATAGAAGCAACAATAAATGGAGGAAGAAAAGCACCACATTGGAGTTATCCTAATTAAAAACCAACAAAAACAAACCAAACCATCATCAAACAAGCCATATGCATAAACCCGAATTGAAAACAATATACCAAGAATGGTATGTCAAGGTCAAGGCTCTACACTCCACTCCGAAATGTACTCAATCAACAAAGGCTCTACACTCTAAAATGTACTGATATGTATTTACAGATAAACTGAACCAACATATCTATATGAGATTATTGTATTTTTTTCTTTTTGAATAGAATGTAAAATTTATTCAAAAGCCTTTTTTATATCAAGTGCAGCACGATTATAGAGAGTCTATAATAATTCTAAAAAATAGAAATCATAGATACATTGTTTTATCTAGTGTTAAACCACATCTCCATTCTTTTGTCAAATCTCGAGTCACCCATGGCTCGAATTGTTGATAGTCTATTCCGAACTTGCTTGTCTATGATTTTGGTGAGATAAGTATGGTGTGTTTCCGGTTCCCTATGCCGTCTACCATTTCTTTCTCTCCAAATTGTGTGGATTGTAATTTGAAAAACATATCTCAAAATAAATAACCTGACTTTTTTTTGGCTTGTATCGACAAGCAGATCCAGTAGAGTATCCTATTGGATTGTGAATTTTGATCCAAGTAGCTTCTGAGTAAGACTCTTCCAAACCCCACCTGAGTATGGACATGTGAAGAAAATATGATTTCGTGTCTTCTTTGGCTCCGAGCATAAAGAACAACCTGTTGAAGCATTATTGTTCCATCGTAGCATTCTATCTCCCATTGACATTCTTTGCTGCAAGCCAAGCCATGAAAACATACTTTGGCGTATAGTGGGTGAACAATATGTCTTTGTACCAGTTCACTGCTGGTTGCACTTCTCGTATTAACCTCCATATGTGTTTTGAACTGAATTTTGATTGAAATTTATCTGACTTTTGTTGCCACAACACCACATCCTCAGCTTCGAAAGTGCCTTTTTGACGCTGGAGAGTAATAACTTCTTCTATTTCCTGTAAGTGGGCTACTCGATGACGCCGAGTTCTATGTGTTGCTAGTACATTCTCCATATTAGAATCCATAGGTATTCCCATATCTCTAGTACCCCGTGGTCATATAAGCTCAATAAGTCTACCTAGTCCAGGATCATACCAAAAAGAGGTAAATGCTCCATTATAAACTTCCTTTCTACTTAGAGATGCTGCCAAGTCTCTAAGTTTCAAAAGCTTCTCGCATGTCCATGAGCCAAGAGAAGATGTTTCTTTAACTGACCATATAGAGCCTTTCCGTATTAAATACTGTCGAACCCAATTTACCCAAAGTGAACCGTTTGCTGATTGGATTTGCCATATAAGTTTCAAGCAATTAACCGTATTAGCTTCCGAAATCGATCTTAATCCCAAACCTCCCTCTTCTTTTGGTTTACATACATCTATCCAAGCAACTTTCGCTTTTTTTGGATTTAGTTCTGGTCCAAACCACCAAAATCAAGCACAAAGTTTGTCTATTTCTTCAATACAAGATCGAGGGAGCCGAAATGCAAATATCCAAAAGTTTGTGAGACTATGGATTACTGAAGCAATAAGTTGTAATCTACTAGCAAAGGAGAGGTACCTTGCAATCCAACTGCTTATTCTTGATCGAATCTTCTCTATCAAAGGTGTATAGTCATGAACTGTCATTTTCTTTGTCAAAAGAGGTAGACCCAAATATCTCACAGGTAATAAGCCACTATCAAATGGAAAGCTCTGTAAAATATCATCCTTGACTCCATCTGAAACCTCGTCATTAAGATAGTTGATTTTTCGAGACTTATCTTCAAACCTGAGGCGGCAGCGAAATCCTTGAAGACTTGAAGAATACCTGCTATAGATTGTTTCTTCCCATCCGAAAAAACCAATAAGTCATCTGCAAAACATAAGTGTGTGAATCGAAGATTCTGACAATATAGATGATATCCAAATCATCTCTCCTTTGCTACTTTGTCCAGCATTATCGATAATACATGCATACAGATTACAAAAAGATAAGGAAATAAGGAACAACTTTGACGGACACCTCTTTTACTTCTGAAAAAACCAGCCAATTCCCCATTCATGTGGACTGAAAACGAAGCTGTGGTGAAGCATAGTTTAAGCCAGTGATTACACTTTTCAGGAAACCCCAATACCTTTAAAGTGGATAAGAAAAAATGCCATTAAACTGAATCAAAAGCTTTGGATATATCAATTTTCACCGCACATCTAGCTGAGATCGTGTTTTTATCACAATTTTTTACCAGTTCTGAAGCTAATAAAACATTCTCCATAAGGAGATGGTCCTTTACAAACGCTGATTGGTTGGGAGATATGAATTTAGGTAATACCTGCTTCAATCGATTCGCCAAGATCTTTGAGATAACTTTATATATAACATTGCAGCATGAGATTGGCTTATAATCTTTCATCGATTCTGATTGAGATTTCTTTGGAATGAGTGCCAAAATAGTAGTGTTTAAGCCCTTTCGGTAAAAAGCCTTTCGCAAAAAAAAGATTGAACCGCCACAACCACATCTTTCCCAACAATTTGCCAAGCTTCCTTGAAGAATTCACAAGTGAAACCATCTGGCCCTGGAGATTTATTTTCCGGCATAGCAAATAAGACTTTTTAACTTCTTCCTCCGTAACATCTTTTATCAGTCTAGTTTTCTCTTCCTCAGCACAAACAAATCCCAAAAGCTCATGCATCCCCTCCCCTTCAAGTCCAATACATTCCGGGTCTGATTGTGTTAACATCCCATAAAGAAAATTATAAGAATGATTGCTGTGGACATTTAAATGACTGATTATACATCTGTAGAGCAGTCTCTCTTCCCATAGTTACCTCCTGCGCAAAGTAAAAGAGATAATAATGACCACTAGTTGCGAGGAGATGGGTGGTTGTCAACAGAGAAGATAATTGTCACCTTTAGCTTAGAACCGATGGGTGGATGTGATAGCATAGAGTAGCTCAAACAACCATCCCACTGAAAATATTCTTTTGCCGTCTATGGTTTCTTGGAGAGCATTACATGTTGCGGGAGCAATAAAATATCCTTTTCTTCTCTCACAATCTCAACCACCTTGTCGCCATTAACTTGTTGAATACAAGCCTGAACATCATGAGCTTAGATTTAGTACAGCAATCACTGAATAGTGGATGTAAATAAACAGGTCAGGAGGCCAACTCACGGAATCAAAGGTAGTGGAAGCAAGTAGAACTCTCCAAGAACGAGCTACAACGGAAGCAGATATGGTAGGTGTAGAAGCAAACGCGGAGCTACAGATGGCACAACCTCCAACCTGATCACCATCTCTGAAAGAACCGTCCCACTGTTCGCAGAAAACTTTGACGCTCTGGTAAGTGGACAGCCTGGAAAATCCTGATACGAGACTCCTTGTCGTTTGGATTGATAAGGCAATGCTCCAGCTCTAGCTAGTTGTTCCCAGAGGCCACACAGCGACATAGGAGGCAGTGACAGAATAAGAAAATGGTAAAGAAGACAATTTGGTACCACTGACCGATACACCTCTGGTCGATGCTGTAACGGGTGGCTGCAAGAAAGGTTTGATGGACTTGTAAAGAAAGGTTTGTGCGTTGGGCTGGGCATGAGCGGGACATATTGATTATACTGACGCGAAATCTTCTCTAGAATCCCTGAAATTCGAATTACAAAAAACTCCAAATGATATCGATCGACGCCAGCGAACAAATTTTCTAATAGGTTCAAATTTAAATTAGATTCGAAGAAGTTCAATTACACACCTCAGAAGATCTTTTACGTTCTTAGATTTCCCATTGGCGTCAGATGAATTTCCGATCGGCGTCAGATGAAGGAGAAACGGCGGCAAGGTCTTCGCACTCATGGTTTTCCTTGGTATTTTCTTATTTCCACAAGAGGCTTACTTTGAAGTAACAATTCTTGGAATCCATGGATTTGGTAGGGGTGGTGACGTAAGTTGTGAACTTGTGGAAGGTGAAAAAACTAAATTGTTTAAGAACGAAGGACTAAAACTTGTCAAAAGAAGAGATTGGGATCAAGAAAACGAAGAAGTTGTTTTGGCTTTGGGACTAGCGACTGGAGGTTTTGTTGGCGCCGGCGACACACGACTTCCCGGGAAATTCCCGGCTTCTATTGGGTTCCAATCGGACGGTGCTGTCTACCTAGATGGTAAGCATTTATTTATTTCACAAGTCATTTTATTTTCACAATATAGGAGTATTAATGAATCTTCAAATCGTTACTGAAGAGCAATTCAGATTGATTTTCCTGAGAAATAATAGTGTAGCACAAAAGTCAACGGATAGAGAAACAAATTAGTTAAACAAAAGAAGAGAAAATGTACAAAAGTTGGCCGTCCATTAATTTCAGATGTTATGTTTCTTAATGAGAAATGGAGACCTATTAAGAGCATATATAATTTTACTCTATTTTTAGAGTAAAATACTCTCCAATAATGTTCTATATCTTGCCTTAAAATTACAAAAATAAACAGTATTTCTTTAAATATAAAGAAATATTGTTCATTCCTCTATGTTTAAATCGATCATTTGTAGGAAAAATATACCAATGAAGATGCTTAAAATATTGTAATAGTTATCTTTTAAATTTTGATGTGGTGTAATGCAATATTTTTTTTATAATAAAATGTTTAATTTTATTAAATTCAGTTTTTTAATGAATTATTATTATAAAATAAAATATGTGGGTCAAATTTGTAAAATTAAAAAGTAAAGGATTTTAGTATAAATTATTTAATACAATAAATATTATATATTTTAAATACTATTTTAAAAATAAAAAATAGAGACAACCATTGGAGCAAACTCCTCTATTTTTAGAAGAAAAATAGAATAAACTATTAGAGATGGTCTAAGGAATATAAAAAATTATCAACTAAGAATATGATTTGGCTATGCGTAGAATTTAATTTGATGATTTGTTTTGTTTTTTCTCTTTTTTTGGACGTCCTTGCTGATTTGTTTTTCGAATTAAAATATATATCTTGATTAAAACATTGATTCCAGTAACCTTTACATTTTATGTGTTTGTTATAAAATCAAATTTTATTTTTGTTTTTTGCTAAAATTTTTTATTTTTGTTTCACTTTAATATTTTTATTCCTAAAAGGTTATATCCTACGTAGAATTGAACAAAGTTTTAAATATATAAAATACATCGGCTTAAAATTATTTCTTTTAATACCAAACATGATTTAAAAAGTTTTTGCTGCCCAAACAAAAAAAAAAAGGATTCTTCATCCCGACTGTTTTACATTTATGTCTTTGTTTCACAATTTTAACAAAATTTGGTGGAGCTAAGCACTATGTATAGAATCTTAAATATTACTCTTTGTTTGTGCTAGGAATGAAGTTGGATTGTGAATCGGAGAAACCTGAATGGGCGAAGGAAAATATGGTTGTTGGTTGTGGTTATGATCCAAGGGAGAGAAAGGTTTACTTTACTGTGAACTCGCACTTAGTTCATGTTATCAACTGTAAAGCAGATGAGTTTGGGACACCACTTTACCCCACTCTTGCTTCAAACACAGAGGCCACTATTCTCGTCAATTTGGGACATTTCCAATTTTATTATGGTCCGGCAAACGGGCAGCGCACACCTAACCCGTGTGCTGGTACTGTAGCCGGTCTTGAGGACAGCAAAGAACTCTTCTCCATTGGGAGATTAGATTCTCAGTATTTAAGCAATTTTTTCATTAACAGAGGAAACAGTGACGAGATTGCAAGTGGAAGGGCAACTGTAGGATATAGCCATAGACAGAAGCTTGACTATGACGAAGAATCTGATGCTGATCTTTCTGAGATTGCACTGGAACGTTCTGGTAAACTAAATCCTGCCAAATTATAACATTTAGTACACGACGCACATAATCTTGTTTAATACAGTATATCCTTATTGTAAAAATGACTAGAGACCCCAAGCTCATGTAGTATTCTTTCTGTTAATATTCATTCACGATGAACAAAGGAACTAGGAATTGTTCGTACTCTTTTCTGTAGCTTTTTCGGGTATAGTGTTTTCAAAGTTTTGTGTGTAAATTCATTATTTCTAAAACTACCATTAACTTGTTAACTACTATCGTGGCTAATAGCTAACTGCGTAAACTACCATTAATTTGTTTGCATGAACATGCATATTGCGAAAGGCGACACCTTTGATGGAGGGGCTGATCTCGGTAGGGAGGACGAGCTCTCCGGAGGCCTCCTCTGCTCAGTCTCCAATCTCAAAAACTCCACATGTATCATGGGCTAATGTGTGAATTTTGAAGTTGCAAAAGTTTTTGTGAAGGCTGATCTTACACAAGATTTGCCGAAAACAATGAACTTTAATCACAAAGGCAAGGCTAAGTTGGTCGAATGCACTTATCTGTGGCTGCCGCCTAGGTGCTCAATTTTTCAGAAATGGAGACATCTGAACACAGTATGTGTGGCAAACAATGTTGTGGTGGAACAAACTCAAAAACAGAGTCCGGAGAAGATAAAAGAAAAATCAACAGAGACAGTTATTGAGGTTCCACAGGAGATAGTGCCAAATAAAAGTTATGAAGAATGTTAAATACAAGTCCCAACACAGGTTGATCAGACGGAGGGAGGGAAAGAAGCAGAATGGTCTATAGTTTCACCGGGAAAAACTGCTCCTAGCCCAAATGGAATGCATAAATCACTTGAATATGGTGAAATATCGATATTATCTAAATCAAGGTTTTCAGTGTTAGAAGTGGAGGAAATAACTACAGTACTAGACGATAAAACTGGTGATGAATCTGAAAAGGATCAGATTGAGGACAATGCTCCAGAGGTTGTTCATAAAATAGCTCATGAAGAGGAAACTCCAAGTGAAACAAGCCAGGTCCGAGATGAGGTTATGGTTGGGGAGCTCTCGACTAGACAAACCTTACCTCGAACATCTAAGACTAACTACAAATTGGTTTCCGATTTATCTACTCAAAAAGCTCAAAAGGCTTGGGATTTGATTCCAAGCAATTTGAATAAACAGAACACTAGAAGAAATAGATAATGTCGAGTTTCTTTTGGAATATTTGTGGTTTTAACAAATCAACAAAGCATTATGTAATTGGTGATTGGATTAAAAAGGGTATGATGCAGTTTGTGGGTGTAAAAGATTCTCGGGTTAGAGAAAACAAGGCAGATAGGATTGTTTCAAAGGTTTTTTAGGATTGGTCAGTTTTGTCAAACTACAACCCTATTTAATTGTTTTGCTGTTTTATTTTAATTACAATTTATTATGTTTAGCTTAATTCGAAACTGAATAATCTATTGTGTGAACGTGAGTATCTGTGGATTCGATCCCTAAGTACTACAATGATCTTTTAATTTGAGAGATAGCTCTAAGGGTATATTTAAGCATATCAAATTTTGGCGCCGTTGCCGGGGACTCTTTGATTCACCAGTAGATTTAAGTTAGAATTTAGTCTAAGCTTTTTCTTTTATTTTGTTACTTTCCCGTTCTTTTTTTTCTTTTTTCTTGTGTGTTTCAGCTGCATGCATAAGCACTGTACCAGGAGCAATAAGAATTTTCCACCTTTGAATCCTTCTACTCAAGAACTAGCAAAGTTAGAGCAAACTAACTGGAAAGCACAAAAGACATCAGAGATAGTTAATCCATATGTGCTAGTGAGAGACGAGGCTGGAGTTTATCATGACATAGAGGGTAATGTGCGCAATGTGCAGGGTGCGAAACTTGATGCTGATGGAAACACAATTGTAGAAGTCGAGGTGGGCGTCGACCGACACCAAGGTGGTGGTGTCGCTTGACATGGAGGTAATTCTTGTGATCCGCAGGGAAACAATGGAGGAGAAGGAGAGAGAACACTTGTTGAATACAACATGCCTCATCAGTTCTATACTAATAGGTCTGCTATCCGACATCCTGCTTTTCATATGAATGACTTTGAATTGAAACCTGCATACTACACTCTTGTGGGACACCACCCTTTTCATAGACTTTGAATTGAAACCTGCATACTACACTCTTATGGGACAGCACCCTTTTGTGATGTCGCTCGACATGGAGGTAATTCTTGTGATCCGCAGGGAAACAATGGAGGAGAAGGAGAGAGAACACTTGTTGAATACAACATGCCTCATCAGTTCTATACTAATAGGTCTGCTATCCGACATCCTACTTTTCATATGAATGACTTTGAATTAAAATCTGCATACTACACTCTTGTGGGACAGCACCCTTTTCATAATCTTTCTAGTGAACATCCGATGGATCACATTGAGAAGTTTGAAGACTTGGCTTCTAGCATTAAAGCCAATAGAGTGTCAGATGACTATCTTTTCTGCAAGCTCTTCCCATACTCTCATGTTGGGGAAGCAGCTTATTGGGTTAAGCAGTTGAAGCCGGGATCTTTAACGACTTGGGAGGCGACCAAGACAGTTTTTCTGAACAATTTCTATGATGATGCAAGTCTGAGGATTTGAGGATGAAGATATTAAGTTTTACTCAAGGACCAATTGAAGCTTTTAAGGCAGCTTGGTTGAGATTCAGAGCATATCATAGAGATTGTCCACATCATGGTTTTAGTAAGGTTCAGTTGTTGGGTATTTTCTTTAGAGGGGTTGATTAGAGATATTAGATGGCTCTGGGTGCTGCTAGCAACGGGAATTTCAACACCAGGTTTCCCGAGGATGCTAATGTGTTGATTGAAAACTTTGTTTTTAGCAATAGTACCAAGAATGCGGACTTTGAGAGGAAGAAACTAGCAGCTAACATCGATGGTAATCAGATTACTGAAGTAAATGCTAAGTTGGACATGGTACACAGTCTTCTTGTGGGTTGCTGCAGAGGTTGAGAATTTTGAACCAGTGAGAGGTTTTGAGGAAAAGGATGTCAACTACGTTAATGGATCTGGATATCAGGAACAGAGATACATATACACTACAAAGCCTGAGTACTAGAAGACTTATCCAAACAGTGATTTCACCGGAAACTATGGATCTTCATCTTACCAGACACCTCCTGCACCAACTGGGCAGAGTGAGATGAAGTCTATGTTAGAGCAGATATTGGAGGGTCAGCAGAAGATTACAGTTGATTTTAATGGGAAGATTGATGCTCTCTACATTGATCTGAAAGGGAAGTTTGAAACTTTGAGTATTTATGTCAAAAAGCTTGATATTCAGGTTGCACAAACTGTTGGGTCTGTCAAAAGACAAGAGGGATTTCTTCCTAGAAGACCTGAGAACAACCCAAAACATGCCTGCAATGCTATTTTAGTGGGAAGTGCTGAAGAATTCATGGAGAGTGGTGAGGATTTTGGGGTTGCAGAGCCAATGTCGATTGACACCACCCACTGGTGTCGCTCGATACCAAGAAAAATTTCCAAAAAATCAAACGGAGACGAACAGAAATTGACTGTGCTCGACACCAATTAGTCGACACCATAGCTGGTGTCACATGACACACCCACTGGTGTTGCTCGACACCACGCACGAGCAATACCAGCTGTGTCGATCGACACAACCCTTGGTGTCGGTCGAGACAAGGACCCAGCTGCAACACCAATTTTAAAGAAGCCATCAGAAATCTGGGAAGACCTTTCTTGGCTACTGTCGGTGCCATGATTGATGTAAGGGGAAACATGATAGGTTAAAATGTGGGTGATTAAATCATGAACTTTGACATGGACAAGCTGAGAAAAACACCCACCATTGATGGTCTGACATTCTCTATAGAAAACTCCAAAGAAACCCGCCACTGACCGGTTGACTTGAGACTCCAATACTTCCAACAGAAACCCGCATTACCTGAGGTACTTGATATATCTCATCAATGTGACCAATGTTCCAAGGGCTTGACTCTTCATTCATATCCGACATGATACAACTTTTATGGAATACAAATGGTACTGCTCTCCCTTCACTACAAGAAAACAGCCGGGATCAGATGGAAAAATCCGTTAGAAATCCATCGGAATTAGTAAAATCCATCAGAAATCCATCGGTTTTTATCGTCTGAACTATGTAATCGGAATTGGAAACTGCGTCAGAAATCTGTCTGTATTTCTGACAGATTTCTGATGGATTTTAGTTTCTGGATATCCGTCGGAATCCATCGGTTTCCTGTTGGAATAGTTTCCGTCGGTTTCCCATCGGAATATTTCTGATGGATTCCTGACAGAATTCTGATGTTTTTGAACCGACGGCATTCCGATGAAAAAACCCGTCGGAATCCGTCGGTTTCCTGTCGGAATAGTTTCCATCGGTTTCCCATCCAAATATATCCAATAGATTCTTGACAGAATTCCGATGTTTTTGAACCGACGGTTATCGACGGCGTTCCGACGAAAAAAAACGATAGATTTCCGATGAATCTAAAAACCGACGGATTACCGACGGCCAAGTTTTTTTTTTAGTATAATAATTTGAAAAATCAATAAATATATTAATTTTAAGAAAATTAAATTAAAAAGAAATGAAAATTAAAATTGAATTGTATTGAAAATTAAAATTGAATATTATTGAAATTTTTTAATAATTCAAATAAAAAAAATATAAAAATTGTTTATAATCCGAAAATAAAACTAAACGTCCGGTGGAGGTGGTCCCGGTCGAGGTGGTGGATATTGCGAAAAGAATTCGTTCATCCGTCGGACCATCGCTTGTTGCCCAACTTCATATTTCGCTCTTTGCGCTTCTCCGGCCTCTTCAAGGCGTTGCATCTTCGCCTTCATCTCCTCCATTTCCGCGTGACTCTGTGCGAGCTCCGCCCTAAGATCGGTGGTAGGATCTCCGAAATAGCGTGAAGTAGCCGAGTAAGATGATGAATCGTCAGGAAGATCAAAGACCCATCCTTTGGTCTTTGGAGTACACTGCAGAAATGAAAAGTTGAATAAATATTTGAAATAAAATAAAAATTGATTAAAATTTTAAAATTTACTTACCTTGTAGACAAATTCGTTGATCTTCTCGATCGGAACTTCGTTGAGAGGCGGGGTCCCTTCACTGATTGGTTGAGTAAGAAGAAACTCTTGACCCATCTTCCTGATGTTGCCAACGATCTCCCGAGCTACACCATCTTGGATTTCATTGGAGTTCTTGTTGGTGTGTGAAACTTCGATTAATCTGAGGGTAGAAGGTTGGACACCATCTTTCCGAAACTACAAAATTAACAAATATAGTAAATATTTTGAATTTAATATTGAAAAAACAAGATATTGATTAAACCAAAAACTTACAAGTTGTTTCGCCTTCGTGACCAAACTGATTGCTCCTAGATTGTGCGTCGCCTTACCGTTTCCTTTGCGATCGCTGTTCCGGCACGCAGAGTGGGTTGTGGAGCTTGCCTTCATAGCGTCTTCACTCCAGTACGCTATCAACCCGTTCCATAGGGCTGGGTTCATAACCAACTCCCTTGGCACAAGATTCCTCGACCACAACCCCTTCCACTCGTTCAGCTTCCGTGAATAAATTATTGCCGCTTTTTTTGTAGAACTCCCTTCTAACCAAAGCGGTAATGTGACTCTCCCAAGTAAATTCTTGCTGAAAAAAATGAAAATTAAAATTAAAAAAAAACTAATAAACTATTTAAATTCAAAGTAAACAATAAAAAAATGAAAAACTTACCGCAAATTGCCGAAACCACTTTTCCTGCTCTTCTAAGGGCATTTAGGTGTACTCAGATACGGATGCTGAAGTAATCCATTAAGCATCCGGTTGATAGAATTGGAAATCTCATTTTTCGAATCTTTCAACCTTCAAAACAAATTATTTACCTTTGGGAAGAATTTCAAGAAAATCACGATCGCAAATATCTACCAAGTCCAACGTAGACTTCACATTGTCTTTTGTCTTCCCCGGTACATTTAAAACCGTATTCATTATGTTATCAAAGAAGTTCTTCGAATGGCTCAGGAATCGACTGGTTCCGAGCGGACTCGTGCAGCTGCTGCTTAGATTATCGTAGAATAAGAGGAGCCGTCTTAGGAAAGGAAATGACTAAACTTCAAAAAAAAAGACAGATGCCGCCGCTGCGAGGCGAGGGAGTCACTTGTCTGGTCTTGTGGTGCACGTTACGAGAATGAAATGAGGGCCCAGCTCGACTCGAGACTTTCACTCCTTACAACTCCAATAGTGGCGCTGAGCGGCCAGAGATTTCAAGAAAATCACGATCGCAAATCTCTGCCAAGTCCAACGTAGACTTCATATTGTCTTTTGTCTTCCCCGGTACATTTAAAACCGTATTCATTATGTTATCAAAGAAGTTCTTTTCAACATGCATCACATTGAGGTTGTGCCTAAATAAATGGTCCTTCCAATAAAGCAATTCCCAAAAGATACTCTTCTTGTGGTATGAACTTCCCTGGCTCCGTCAACAGTTTCATACCCATTACCTCCACATTCAGAAGTTATCGCAGCACCAAAATCTCTCAACTGATCCAATAAAGTACTGCCGTTTGGCTCATCAAGTGGAGCTTCAAACACTTGTTTATTTTTCGTAAATAATGTTTTAGACCGACGATACGGATGCTCCCTCGGTAGAAACCTTCTATGGCAATCAAACCAACACGACTTTCTTCTGTTCCTCAATTGGAAAGCATCTGTGTTGTCTTCGCAATACGGGCACGATAATCTTCCATGAGTTGTCCATCCAGATAAGATTCCATATGTTGGGAAATCGCTAATGGTCCACATAAGAACCGCACGCATCCTAAAATTCTGGTAGCGCGAAACATCAAACATTTCAGGACCGTGACTCCATAGCATTTGTAACTCATAGATCAATGGCTGGAGGAATACATCTAGTGATCTCTTCGGATGCTCAGGGCCGGGAACAAGAACAGAGAGAAATAAAAACTCTCAACGCATGCACATACCAGGGGCAAATTGTACAGTGTTACGATTACGGGCCACAACGAATACTGCCTTCCATGCTTCCCAAATGGGTTGAAACCATATGTACATAACTCGAGGTACACATTTCTTCTCTCAAACACAAAATCCGGATACATGGATTGAAAATGTTTCCACACTTTTGCATCTGAAAGATGTGTAATATCTCCATCTTGACGATGTTCTGCATGCCATCTCATTTGCTATGCCGTGCCCTCAGATTGATATAACCTATTTAACCTCGAAGTCAATGGTAAGTAACAAATACATTTAAATGGAATTGGAATTCTCCCACTAGTATCCTGAAACCGTGGTTTACGACGAAATCAACAACTTCTCCTGTCTTCATCTTCTCTCCAATATATCATACAGTTGTCGATGCACACATCTATTACTTGATATGGCAAACCAAGACTACCTACAAGTTTCTGTACCTCGTAGTATGATGCCGGTGAAAGATTATCTTCAGGCAAAAGATCTTTCACCATATATGCTATCGCATCAACACATTCCTCTGCCAAATTGAAGTTCGTCTTAATGGACATCATTCTACTAGCAGATGATAAAGGTGAATGACCTTCTCTACAC
Organism: Cardamine occulta; assembly: GCA_028015245.1. Taxonomy (NCBI): domain Eukaryota; kingdom Viridiplantae; phylum Streptophyta; class Magnoliopsida; order Brassicales; family Brassicaceae; genus Cardamine; species Cardamine occulta. The sequence continues at coordinate 7,404,825 of CM051390.1, forward strand.
CCATCATATAATGGCTGCTTCACTGCGTCTAACATATCAAAAAATCTTCTAGCTTCTACATTTGGTTCTTCAACCCTATCCTCATCTATTACAGTTGATGGTAAATTCTCTCTAAACGCATCATTCACCATCTCAACGATACCAACACCAAAATCTACTTTCGTTTTATGTTCTCCTAAGCTATCTGCAACATAGGGTTCACTGCTACTACTACCATAATCAAAATTTCTTTCTCCATGTAGATACCAAATCTTGTAACCCGGCATAAATCCATTGCTATACAAGTGATGCCAAACTATCTCTATCTTAACATTACGAGAATTGCAACAAATTGAACATGGACATTTCATCTTACCACTTGTTTTCACTCGCGGTTGATTTCTAGCAACGGCCATGAACTCACATATGTTCTCCTATCCACGATCTTAAATCTCTAGAAGAAGACATCTCTCTCTACACGTTTTTTTTTAGAATTGTTGGGTTGAAATTTGTTGTTGTGATTGAATGCAGAAGTATGGTAACATATATATAATAACGCTAGCCGTCGGAACTCCGTTGGCAATCCATCGGAAATCCGTCGGAATTTAATGGCTATAACAACGGCTATATTAATGTTCAAATATTCTGACGGATATGAATCCATCAGAAATTACCGATGGTAAACTGACGGATTTATGACAGAAACCGACGGAAAAAACCGATGGTAAACCGACGGATTTCCGACGGTAAACCGATGGATTTCCGACGGAATTGACAATTTTAATTTCCATCGGAAATCTGTCGGAAATCTGTCGGTGTTTTCCAACGGATATTAATTCCGTCGGAAATGCCGTCGGTTTTGTCGTAGATTTCTTGTAGTGCTTTATCAAAATAAATTAATATCTAAAGATGAAATGATTCTTTTTTGTGTAAAGGGGTAGGAAAATTTCTCGTGACCTCATTATTTTACATGAATATAAGGGATGATCACGCAAAAGCCACAGCGAGGTTAGGATTTTCCCGTGATACCATTATTCGTTTACCCCTTTGAATTATAAAAAAAGAAAAGAAAGTTCATAAAAAAAAGAGAATAAAGAAATAAATAACTCTAGGGGAGAGAACGAGTACCAATTGTTTTATAGTTGTTTTGTTTTGGTATTGAACTACGATGAGTCTAGAAGGTTCTGGGCATTGAAATCAGAGATGAGACCCAACGATGAAGGGCTTTTAGGAGATTATGGTTTGAAGTTGTGGGTATTATCAGGAAAGCTGTGAGTGGTAGCGATGAACTACATGGTGGTCTGGATCCTGTCAGGTAAGAAATTTCTAGTGGATTACTAAGGTGAATGCAAGTGTGGTGCTCTGATGACACTGTGAGTTTCATGTTTTCAAACTTCTTCCTTGTGTTTGGTTTTCTGTTTGCTTGAGAGCAATCAAAGGCTAAGTCTGGGGGAGTTGATATATCATGGTTTTTGACCATGATATAAGTATTGTTTTTAGAGCCTTTTGATGTTTATCGAGTCTTATTAGGTTCAAGTACGAGCTGGGCTATGATGAGGTCTATTTGGAGCATTGTGGAGCATATGGAGCTTTGTAGCTAAGAAGAACAACTCAGAGACTATTTTGGGTGTTGGTGTCGACCTATTCGGATTCGGATTTGCAAAACTACCCTAGAGTTTTCCTTATTTCTAATTTAGTCCTTTTTGAGTTTTTTCTTAGAAATAGTATTTTTTTATGTCATTGTTTAGACCTATGCTTCATTCTACACACATGCACCTTTTTCAGAGATTTTTGGAGAAGATTTCTAAACTTTTACTTCTCCCCTTGATTTATTTTATGCAATCTATTAAAACTATGATTTCTGTTTTATTGATCATGTCTGAGTAGTTTCTTTGATAAGTTTAGGGTTTTTAAAGGTAGAAGATGAATTGCTAGGTTGATCGTTATTTAGGATTGAATATCAATAGAGTTCTTCATCTAGATTGTTCTTATTCCTGATTTTAGTTTCATGACCTAGAATCTTATCTTAGGTTGATTAGTTGACACGAGAGTGTAATTGGTTGCCTGAACTATCTTAGATGAGCAAAATAGCCTACTCGCAAAGATATTTTGTTTAGGGATTTTGTGAACAATCGAACCTGGAATTAATGAATCCTTTATCATTAGGGTTTACAAAGAGATTAGGAATTCTATGATCTAAGTATAGATAATCTCTACAGCGAGAGTTGATTTATTTTACCATTGTGTTTCAAGTTCGAGAACGGATCTAAATAACAATCCTTATAATTTATTTAACATGCAATTCTGAATTACCTTAGAATTTTCCTAAGCTTAACTCTTTTCTCAATTGTTTTACAACCCTATTTAATTTCTTTGCTGTTTTATTTTAATTACAATTTATTATGTTTAGCTTAATTCGAAACTGAATAATCTATTGTGTGAACTTGAGTCTCTGTGTATTCGATCTCTAAGTACTATAGTGATCTCTTAATTTGAGAGAGTAACTATAAGGGTAAAATTTAGCATTTCAGTTCACCTAGGGAGAATCGGAATAACTTGGATATACGAAATAGGAAGAAGAGATCCCAAAATAATGGTTCCTCTTCTTCCGAAAATACTTCAAATGCTGATCGTTCTGTTTTGAGTATGTGCCAATCATTGATATATATATTTTTGTAAAATTTCTCTGTATTCATAATTCTTTTGCAGCTGTGCACGAGAACATACTGGTAATCGCAGAGTCTTTTAGGGCATTTACGCCTAGTGGCGTAGAACCCCTTCCTCCCTTTGACCAAAGGGACAGGGAAGCATTGAATCTTTATGTTAGAAATTCTATCCAATTGGCTAAGGTATGTAACCTTATGTTGTATTCGCAACCTCCTCTGCGTATCCTTCTTAAATGCTGGTTCATCTACACCATCTGCAGATTGTTGCTGGTCATAACGAAACAATTTGCTTTTATGAATAGGCTGTTAGAAAGAGAGTTTTGTCAGAGGATTTGATTGTGGTGAATAAAAAAATCTTAAATCCTGAATCGAAGATTAAGAATAATGCCGCCAAGGTTAGAAGAGCTACGCAGTTAGAGAAAGAACAAGACAACGCCCTTGACTCTTTTAAGATGTCGCAAGAGAAAGTAGATGTGTTAACACATGAACTGAATGCTATGAAAACTTCATCGTCTTCGCGTCAAAAGCTAAAATATTTTGACTAGTTAAAGCAGAAGTATGAAGACCTTTTAAAACTTCAAGAGACCCATCTAAAGCATTCAAATATCTCCAATTGGAATAATGCAAAAGATCATTGTCGTAGCATGATTGAAGAGATAGCTGGGCACTTTGATTCTTTGAAGGCAATGAGCTGAAAAGCAATCAATCCCTTCTCGCTTTTTTCAAAACGGGTTTTGACTTAAACAAGGAGAAGAGAGAGGTGAAAGAGTCACTTGCTGAGGTTGAAACCCAACTGCGAGCTATCCCATCTCCCGACCCGAACTTTGAGCTGTATAGCTCACTCCTTACTGATGTATTATCTTATGGTGATCCTCCCTCTGTTCCATCTGAAGTGACCCGTGGTTAAACTTCTACTTAGATTACTGGAGGTCCGTCTTCGCTCCCTAAGGTGGTACAGTTTTATCAATTCGGCTCTAATTTTGAAATTATGAGTTCCAAACACGCGACTAAACTTAGATTTAGAACTATTCGGGCCTTGTCCAAAGATGGAAACTCAACTCAGGAATCCTCGGGCCGACCTTAATAGTGATTATTCTGAAGATGATTTTTACCTAGGACGATCATTTATAATTTGTTATATATATATATATATTGTGGATGCAACCTCTTAAGTTGGGAGTTGTTCTCTTGTTATTAAGATCATAATTGTGTTTTGTGTAGATTACTTTGAACTTTGGGATTTGTAAATACTAGTATTAGCATGATAGTGTAAAATATTATTAAGGGGTTCGTCCCTTTCCTTAGCCAGAGATGGCTTACGAAACTTGACAGGTGTTTTAGGTTTCAATTCGCCCTTGCAGCTTTTTTTTTTGGCACCCAAACCCATGGGTTTTGCATTCCTAGATCAAGCCCAGAAAACCTTAGGGTTGAACATTCCGCAAAGCTAGCTCATGGGTTTGGGTGCCCTTAGGTCTTTATATATTATTGATTTATTCCCTTCCTATCCGATGTGGGATATTTTACCCACATCTGTATCAGTACCGATCCCTTCAGACAGCGATGAACACGGAGCTGGCCACTGGTCCCCAGGCAGCTTTGCATTCCCTTAGGGTTTTCCCATTGGGCGTACCCAATTATATGATCCTCTCCCGTTTGCTCCTCTCCAGCCCGTATTCACATGTCGGGTCGGTATATTTTGGCAGCTCAGACCAATTGATAGGAATCTGCCTAAATCAAGCCCACAAGACCTTAGGGTAGAACATTCCCAAAACCTAGCTCATGGGTTTGGGTGCACATAGGTCTTTATATATTATTGATTTATCCCCTTCCTATCCGATGTGGGATATTTTACCTACATATGTATCAATACCGACCCCTTCAGACAGCGATGACCACAGAGCTGGCGGCTGGTCCCCAAGCAGCTTGGCATTCCCTTAGGGGTTTTCCCACTGGGCCTTATCCTAATTGGGCTGACCCAATTATATGCTCCTCTCTATTTGCTCCTCTCCAGCCAACAGTCGCATGTCGGGTCGGTATATTCCAGCAGGTCAGACCAATTGATAGGAATGGGCCTAAATCAAGCCCACAAGTCCTTAGGATATAACATTCCCAAGAGCTAGCTCATGGGTTTGGGTGCCCTTAGGTCTATATATATTTTTGACTTATTCCCTTCCTATCTGATGTGGGATATTTTACCCACATTTGTATCTGATCAATTGATAGGAATGAGCCTAAATCAAGCCCACAAGACCTTAGGGTAGAACATTCCCAAAAGCTAGCTCATGGGCTTGAGTGTCCTTAGGTCTTTATATATTATTGATTTATATCCTTCCTATCTAATGTGGGATATTTTACCCACATTTGTATCGGACCTATTAATATGAATGGGCCTAAATCAAGCCAACAAGACCTTAGGGTAGAACATTCCCAAAAGATAGCTCATGGGTTTGGATGCCCTTAGGTCTTTATATATTATTGATTTATTCCCTTCCTATCCGATGTGTGATAATTTACCCCCATATGTATCAGTACCAACCCCTTCAGACAGCGACGACCACGGAGCTGGCGGCTGGTCCCCAGGCGACTTTGCATTCTCTTAGGGATTTTCCCATTGGGCCTTATCCCAGTTCGGCCTACCCAATGATATGCTCCTGTCCCGTTTGCTCCTCTCCAGCTTGCAGTTGCATGTCGAGTTGGTATATTCTGGCAGGTCAGACCAATTGATAGGAATAGGCCAAAATCAAGCCCACAATACCTTAGGATAGAACATTCCCAAAAGCTAGCTCATGGGTTTGGGTGTCCTTATGTATTTATATATTATTGATTTATTCCCTTCCTATCCATTGTGGGATATTTTACCCACATATGTATCACATATACTACAAGTTTGGTGAAACTTTAGCAGCTCGTTTGTCTTCTTCTAATGTTGTTCTTCACCAAGTAATTTCATTTGATTGATTATTTAAGCTAAACATTTTTGAGTTTCAGATTGATTTGTTGGAGAATCTGTGGTTTGGCGACACTTGTTGGTGAAGCTTTCTTGAATATTGCATGACTTCTCCTTATATGGTCGTTGTCAGAATACTTGATGCTTCTATTAATGCCTCTGCTTCTCCAGATTGTTCATTGAAAATGGCGTTTGTAAAAGGTGCTGTCTATGTACTAACTTAATAGGTTGCCCTTACATGCATTGCAAAATTATCCATTCTACTAGCATTTTACAGGGAAACAATTCAATTCTCTGGAGGTATGACTTTGTTTGAGTCAACCTATGTTGGATGTATATTTTTAGTTAATATGAAATAAACTATCTTTGTGATTTGATTAGCTGTTGCCAATTCTGTGCAGGAAGATGTCTGTCGCCTGGTTTGTACTCTTGATGTTCAATTTACCAGTTATAGTGGATCTATTGACC
>CM051390.1:7410984-7435984 GCA_028015245.1 Cardamine occulta
ATACACAGCCTTCTGCCACCTTTGCTGCTAAAGAATCTTGATGAACTTCTGAACTCATTTAAATTCCAGTTTCGCTTTTCAACTCAAGCCAACTTACTCACATGCTCTTATTGAAAATTTGCAGACTAACTGAGTATAAATATTGTTACCTTCATTAACGTTGGAGTCTGTCTTAAAATGATTCTGTGTTACAGTCATAGAATTGTTAACTAGTTTCTTAAACTTTTTCTCAAAGTATTGTTGTTAACTAGTTTCTTCAACTGTTTCTCAAAGTATTGTTAACTAGTTTCTTAAACTGTTTCTGGACTACGAAGTACCATGGACCTTTACACTGGAAATTTGGAGAAGAACATTAAAAATAGTTTGACATGCTACATGGCACAGATCAAGGTTGATATGATTATGGCCAGCAAGGAAGAGGAACCTATGCAACATGGAGACGCCAAAGAGGAGCAAAGGCAGCAGCTTGAACCGGAGCTACAAGGAGCTGAAGATTTATGCATTTCTCCGGGTCCTATCACTCGGTCTAAACAAAAGAAGCTCAAGACCACTTTGCAACATCTCCTCAACACCATCTCGGGCAGTTTGGTGTGTGCTAATCCAGCCACATTGGTTGTGATACAAGCCACCTAAACATTTATCAAGAGAGGTGATATGACTTATACTCTTTTTCCCTTCATTTGGTTTTGTCCCAATGGGTTTTCCAAATAAGGTTTTTAATGAGGTAAGCCATATCACTCACTCATCAGCCTCTTGATAAAGCTTAAGCCCATTTCTATCTATTATCCAAGTGAAGCACAGCCCAAGTCCAATAGGAGTTCAGCCGAAAATCTCAAGAACATGAAGAGTTATTTGTTTTGTCAACTTTGGTTTTAATGCTTGTAATTTTCGAGATTTCTCCTTTACTCTCTTGTGGATTTAAACTCATGTAAGGCTTCATTTGTGATTTATCAAACATCTTTTCAACTTCTAAAACTCTCTGAAATTTGTTTGTTTAATTCTTGCTTAAAGTGTTCGGATCTTCATCCTTCACACCAAGTAAGTCGAAAGTCTTAGGATCTTTCACACTCCTAGGAAGTTTCATCTCGATCCACCCCTTGCTCACCTCGTCTAGGGTCTTCACCCACGTCCAGAGCAAGCCTGAAAGTCCAGAGGATCTCCATCTCCTTTGGAAGTTTCGCATCAACCCCCCCAAACTCATCGGATCCCTTCCTAGTTCTTCACCTTTCATCTCTTCCGCATCTCTCACCTTGTCACCAATCATCACAAACTCTTGGAGAAGCATTCAGGGACTTGATCCTCACCTAGGATCATATCAAGTGGTATCAGAGCTGACTCCACGCCAGGTTGTATCTCTTCCGATCTGATATACCTTTTCATATTCCGATCTGTATTATCTGTTGACTGTTGGAATTTTCATAAATTCGTCTTGTCTGATAAAATCGTGAGATCTGTTGAATCTGCTTCAAAAAAGAGTCTAGTAATTGTTAAAATTGATTCTAGAATTTTTGAGCATGTTTTGATAATTTTCCGAACCTGATTTAGTCGAACAGTCACATTTAGAGGTTATCAGAATCTGAACAGTTATTTTCGTGTAACTTGCTAGAATTGTTTAAAATCATTGGTTAATCCTAAAATCGTGAAACTTGTTGCATTGAAACCATGATTAAGTCTAGTATTTGTTAAAATTGTTTCTGGAATTTTTGAACGTAATTTGACATTTTATTCTGATTGATCAAGTCAAACTGTCGATTAGGGTTACTTGTCAAATAAGTTTTGTTGTTCTTGTGGTGTTTGAACATTTCACTAGTTTATTTGTTGGATTCTGAACAGGTACCATGGTGGGGACTAGCCATGATGAGCAAGAGACTTCTAACTCCAACAAACAACTTATGGAGTCCTTCAAAGCAATGATGGTTGAGAGTATGGCCAATATGAAAGCAGATTTAGAGAGGTCCATCAACAACCGATTCCGAGAACATCAACAACCTGTTATGGAAGAACAACTTAGGAGGCACCCACGACCTTCTGATGCTGAGCATTACTACAGTCAGACTTCTAGATCAAATCGTCCTCGAAGAAGACAGCCAAGAGAAGATCAAACCGATAGAAATCACCAAACCGCTACTCGAGATCCACTAGCCGGTGTGAAGATTGAAATTCCGTCTTTTCATGGAACCAGTAAACCTGAAGAATATCTTGAGTGGGAAAAAAAGGTAGAGATTATCTTTGATTGCCGGGAGTTTACTCAAGAGGTTAAGGTCAGACTACCCCAACCGCATTCAAGGATTACGCTCTAAGTTGGTGGGATCAGTTGGTAACGACTAGAAGAAGAGCTGGAGCTATAACGGTTGAAACTTGGACTCAACTAAAGATCATTATGAGGAAAAGGTTTGTACCAAGTCACTACCACAGGGAGCTTCACCTTAAGCTTCGCAACTTGTCTCAAGGCAGTAGGTCCGTTGAAGACTATTTCAAGGAAATGGAAACCTTGTTACTCCGAGCTGATATTCAAGAAGACAATGAAGCTACTATGGCCAGATTCATGGGAGGTCTTGACAAAGACATCATTGAGAGGCTGGAGGTACACCATTATGTCGAGCTAGAAGAGCTTCTCCACAAAGCTATCATGTTTGAAAAAACAACTCAAGAGGAAGAGCTCTAGGCCCGGATACAACTCTACCAAGTTCAGCAAAGACTACAAGCCTAAGGATTACAAACCGCTTGCCAAGCCTAAGATAGACGAGCCCCGCTCAAAGGAATTGATCAAGGATCAAGCACCAAGGCTAGAGAAATTCAGTGTTTTAAGTGCAAAGGTTTCGCCACTACTCCCGTTCATGCTCCAATCAGAGAACCATAGTTATTAGGAACAACGGCGAGATAGATTCAGAGGAAGATCACTCACCGAAACTGAACCTTTAGAGGAACCACTTAGATTGCCGGAGTTCGGACAACTCTTGGTCACTAGAAGAACCCTTAGCCTACACATTCAGGCCGAGAAAAATGAGCAAAGAGAAAACCTCTTCCACACTCGTTGCCTAGTTCAAAAGAAAGTCTGCAGCCTAGTGATTGATGGAGGTAGCTGTACCAACGTCATGAGCCAGTCCATGGTTGATAAGCTCGGACTTACGATCACTAAGAGAGCTAAGCCGTATAAGCTGCAATGGCTTAATGATGAGGGAGAATTGGAAGTCAAAAACCAGGTCATAGTTCCTTTGTCTATAGGGAAATATGAAGATGAGGTCCTATGTGATATTTTACCAATGGATGCTGGACATATCTTGCTTGGAAGACCTTGGCAATCTGATCGAAGAGTCATGCACGATGGATTTACTAATAGATATTCGTTCGAGTTTAAGGGCAGAAAGAACATCCTTGTACCTTTAACTCCTCAAGAAGTTCATCTAGATCAAATGGCCTTGAAGAAAAGTAAGCCCACTTCCGAAGCCAAGCTCAAAGAACCGGCCAACCTTATGATCACACCTCGACAAGGAGTTACCCCTCTTCCCTCCATCTTGTGTAAAAAGCATGTTCTAATATTAACCAAACGGTGCAGGAAATTCCTAGCAAAATTCAATATCTTTTACAGGAATTCAAAGATGTTTTTCCGGAAGAACCTCCCCAAGGTTTGCCGCCAATCCGTGGCATCGAACACCAAATCGATTTCCTACCCGGAGCGTCTCTTCCCAATAAACCAGCCTACCGAACCAACCCTACAGAAACTAAGGAGCTTCAACGACAAGTCACCGAGCTCATGGAGAAAGGACATATCCGCGAAAGCATGAGTCCATGTGCCGTACCCGTTTTGCTTGTTCCGAAGAAAGATGGTAGCTGGAGGATGTGTGTCGATTGCCGTGCTATCAACAATATCACTGTAAAGTATCGACATCCCATACCTAGATTAGATGATATGCTTGATGAATTGCATGGTTCTTGCATTTTTTCTAAGGTAGATCTTAAGAGCGGTTACCATCAGATTAGAATGCAAGAAGGGGATGAATGGAAAACTGCATTTAAAACTAAGCATGGTTTGTACGAATGGTTAGTCATGCCTTTTGGGTTAACAAAAGCACCTAATGCGTTCATGAGGCTAATGAACCACGTTCTTAGATCATTCATAGGTCGTTTTGTGGTAGTTTACTTCGATGACATTTTAATCTATAGCCGCAGCTTAGATGAACATGTGGAGCATCTTAGAAAGGTTTTAGAAGTGCTTAGGAAGGAAACCTTGTACGCTAATCTTAGCAAATGTACTTTTGGAACGGATAACCTTGTCTTTTTAGGCTTTGTTGTGAGTACAGATGGTATCAAGGTCGATGAAGAGAAGATACGAGCTATCAAAGATTGGCCGAGTCCAAAGACCGTTAGTGAAGTAAGAAGCTTCCATGGGTTAGCCGGTTTCTACAGGAGATTTGTTAAAGACTTTAGCACTCTAGCCGCCCCACTCACGGAGGTTATCAAGAAGACTGTTGGATTCAAATGGGAGCAAGCTCAAGAAAATGCATTTCAATCTTTAAAAGAGAAGCTAACACATGCCCCGGTTTTATCTCTTCCTAATTTCGATAAAAATTTTGAAATTGAATGTGATGCCTCAGGAATTGGTATTGGTGCTGTTCTTATGCAGGAGATGAAGCCCATAGCGTACTTTAGTGAAAAGCTTGGAGGCGCCACACCCAATTACCCAACTTACGACAAGGAGCTCTATGCGCTTGTTAGGGCTTTGCAAACTTGGCAACATTATCTTTGGCCCAAGGAGTTTGTTATCCACACAGATCATGAGTCTCTCAAGCATCTAAAGGGACAACAAAAGCTGAACAAAAGACACGCCAAGTGGGTTGAATTCATCGAGACATTTCCGTACGTCATTAAGTACAAGAAAGGTAAGGAGAATGTCGTAGCCGATGCTCTTTCTCGAAGTACGTACTCTTGAATTCTCTTGAGGTTAAGTTACTAGGGTTTGAACAAATCAAAGAACTATATGCTAGTGATGATGACTTCAAAGAAACCTATGCTGCATGTGAAAAATTTGGCGTTGGAAAATATTTTCGGAGTGATGGATTCTTATTTTACGAAAATCGCCTATGTGTTCCTAACTCCTCCTTGCGAGATTTGTTTGTTCAAGAAGCTCATGCAGGTGGACTTATGGGACATTTTGGCGTGGCAAAGACTTCAAGTGTGCTACGTGAGCACTTCTTTTGGCCGCACATGCAAAGTGATGTCAAAAAAGCTTGTCAAAGATGTATAACGTGTAAGCAAGCTAAATCGACAATTCAGAATCACGGTTTGTATACCCCTCTTCCTATTCCCTTGCATCCTTGGCACGACTTATCCATGGATTTTGTAGTAGGATTGCCTAGGACTAAGACTGGAAAGGATTCGGTATTTGTGGTAGTTGATAGGTTCTCTAAAATGGCTCACTTCATACCTTGCCATAAAACCGACGATGCCGTTAATGTAGCTGGGTTGTTCTTTAGAGAAGTCGTTAGGTTGCATGGAATGCCTAGAACTATTGTTTCGGATAGGGATACCAAATTTCTTAGTTATTTTTGGAAAACCCTTTGGTCTAAGTTAGGAACCAAGCTTTGTTTCTCCTCCACATGTCACCCACAATCCGATGGCCAAACCGAAGTAGTCAATAGAACCTTATCCACTCTGTTGCGTGCTATAATTAAAAAGAACCTTAGGACTTGGGAAGAATGTCTGCCTCATGTTGAATTTGCTTATAATCATGCTAGACATTCCGCATCTAAGTATTCACCTTTCGAAATTGTTTATGGGTTCAATCCCATCTCACCTTTGGATCTAATGCCTTTACCCGTGAATGAAAGGATAAGTCTTGATGGTAAGAAAAAGGCTGAGCTTGTGAAACAGATCCATGAGAAGGCTCGGAACAACATAGAGCACAAGACCAAGTTGTACGCTAAGCATGCAAACAAGGGCGAAAGTTTATGGAGTTTAAAGAAGGGGACTTGGTGTTGGTTCATTTGAGAAAAGAAACGGTTCCCTAACGAGAGAAAATCCAAGCTTATGCCCAGGATTGATGGTCCATTCGAAATCATCAAGAAGATCAACGACAACGCCTACCAGCTTGATCTCCAAGGTAAGTACAACGTGAGTTCGAGTTTTAATATTACTGATTTGGTTCCTTATTTTGCAGATGAAACAGATTTGAGGTCAAATCCTTTTCAAGAGGGAGAGGATGATATGATTATGGCCAGCAAGGAAGAGGAACCTATGCAACATGGAGACGCCAAAGAGGAGCAAAGGCAGCAGCTTGAACCGGAGCTACAAGGAGCTGAAGATTTATGCATTTCTCCGGGTCCTATCACTCGGTCTAAACAAAAGAAGCTCAAGACCACTTTGCAACATCTCCTCAACACCATCTCGGGCAGTTTGGTGTGTGCTAATCCAGCCACATTGGTTGTGATACAAGCCACCTAAACATTTATCAAGAGAGGTGATATGACTTATACTCTTTTTCCCTTCATTTGGTTTTGTCCCAATGGGTTTTCCAAATAAGGTTTTTAATGAGGTAAGCCATATCACTCACTCATCAGCCTCTTGATAAAGCTTAAGCCCATTTCTATCTATTATCCAAGTGAAGCACAGCCCAAGTCCAATAGGAGTTCAGCCGAAAATCTCAAGAACATGAAGAGTTATTTGTTTTGTCAACTTTGGTTTTAATGCTTGTAATTTTCGAGATTTCTCCTTTACTCTCTTGTGGATTTAAACTCATGTAAGGCTTCATTTGTGATTTATCAAACATCTTTTCAACTTCTAAAACTCTCTGAAATTTGTTTGTTCATTTCTTGCTTAAAGTGTTCGGATCTTCATCCTTCACACCAAGTAAGTCGAAAGTCTTAGGATCTTTCACACTCCTAGGAAGTTTCATCTCGATCCACCCCTTGCTCACCTCGTCTAGGGTCTTCACCCACGTCCAGAGCAAGCCTGAAAGTCCAGAGGATCTCCATCTCCTTTGGAAGTTTCGCATCAATTCCCCCAAGACTCATCGGATCCCTTCCTAGTTCTTCACCTTTCATCTCTTCCGCATCACTCACCTTGTCACCAATCCTCACAACCTCTTGGAGAAGCATTCAGGGACTTGATCCTCACCTAGGATCATATCAAAGGTCATCTCAAAGGATCTTGCCACATATACATAAATCTCTATGCTTCTTCCTTCCTAGTTTTTAGTTTTGTAAGTTTTTGTTCTTTGTTGCAACAGCAAGTTAGGGAAGATAAATTCAAAAGAACCAAAGATTCAACCGAATTAATTATAAATCTTTGTTCACTCTCTATGTTTCTTCCTTCCTAGTTTTTGTTTTCTCGTTATTGAGAATGGATTAAACATAGTTAAAGTAATCACATAGTTTCCCTGTGATATTTGAGGCAAACAACTGTTTTGTTTCATTCTTAAGCAATTTTACCGATGCTTACTAATAAAACAGTGGCTTGAGCCTCTATTATACATCATTATACTACCTAAAAATCTCCCAAACACAATATTTTATATATGTAATCCTTAAAGTCTTCATTTTTCATGTAATACAGGTTGCAGCTAAACTTCTGATCAGGTTGATATAAGAGTAGCCCTAGACCCATATGGGTTGCAGATAAGCTTTGTTATTTTTGCATTTCTTGTGTAAGATTTGTTATACATGTTAGGATTGCAACTATTTTATTGGTGATGCAGACAGAGAATGATATGTTGTTTTGTGATCCTAAGGATTTCTTGTGCATTCTGCTCGCAGTAGCTCTTCATTAATTTGACCTTATTCTGAAAGAGATGTACTTTTACATTGGTTCAGGCTCTTCTGATGAGGATGATATGTTGATTGACGATTGATATGCTCAAATTTACCCTTTAAGCCACTCTCTCAAATTAAGAGATCACTGTAGTACTTAGGGATCCAATCCACAAGGACTATGGGCTTCACACAATAGATGTATCAATTTAGAATTAAGCTAAACAATAAAACAATTAAAAGTAAAAACAATACAAAAGTAAATAGCTAAGAGAATGGAGTGTAAATTCAATAAGAGAAGAAGCTAGACCTAGGGAATTCAATTAGGGAATACTCATAATTGCGAACTGGGTGGATTCAATTTAGGATGCATGTATGACCTGTTCTTAAACTCATAACACAATGATATGATCATTCAACTCTCGCTGCAATGATAAATATACTTAAATCAGAGAATTTCAAATCTCTTTGTAAACTCTAATGATAAAGGATGCATTGATGTCAGGTATGATATGTTCACAAAATCTCTAAACCAAATCTCTTTGCGAGAAGTCTATTTTGTTCATCTAAGATTAGTTCAAGATTTAAATAACACTCTCATGTATATTAATTATCCTAAGATACTAGATTACAGGTGATCAATGCAGATCTAGTATAGATTCAAATCTAGATGAAGAACAATTATGATATTCCTAATATGTTTATGCCCAATTCAAAAATTCATCATCAACCCTTGAAAACCCTAAATCTAACAAGTGGATTACTCAGACATAATTAATGAAAGACAAATCATGATCTAAATAAACTGTATCGAATAAATCAAGAGTATAAAAGGAGTTCAGAATTTTCTCTCTACATGGTGAGTTCTGATTCTTCTCTCCAAAGCTCTCTAGATCTCAAAATCTCTCAAAGAATTTGATAAAAAAAAACTTTGTCTTCTTTGACTTCTAAAAACCTAGATATATCTAAAATACGAAAAGGACTTGTATTGTAAATAATTAAAACGCTTTGGGCAACTTTATAATTCTTTAAACTTGATAAAATCTCAGATGGCTTTGATAGTCGTGACCCGTGTCAATCGACACCAATGGGGTGTGTAGATCGACATAAACACCCTGATTCGTCTCCAAGTTGATTTGCTCAGCTACAAGCCTCCAAAAGCTCCAAAGTGCATCAACAAGGTCTAGCTCGTACTTGTACCTAATAAGACTCAAAGAATACCAAAAAGACTCTAAAAACAATACTTATATCATGGCTAAAAACCATAAAAACCATGATATATTAACGATTGAAGTCACATTTTCTTCTGCAGTTAGTATGTGCCTCCTCTGTAATAAGAAATTACATTAAGTGCTTGATCTCCTCTGTAATTCTTTCGTTTTAGTCTAAGATCTGTGCCTCTTTTTCAGTTCTTGGAGAAGATATTGTTTGACCCGTGTGGCTGCAGATATGGGACTGAATCCAAATTAACAGAAAATGCTAAAAGACATATTAATTTCAGATTGTCCAGAGTTCGTGCGTGGTTATTTATCTCTGTTTTCTAAGTTATTTGACTGGATTTTTGATATAATTACATTTTTGTTTTTGTATTTGTGATCAAGTTCAAGCTGAGGATCCTATATTCCATGTGTTGTTTATACCTGGAAATTCGGCTTTTATTATATTATGTCATGCTCAAGTGTGTGCACATTTTACTAGATATGGAAATGATATCATGTTGATGCATTGTCTTGTAATTTTCAGGAGTTGTATCATTTTACAAGGACTCTGGAATCTTTAAACGAATTTCTTGATGGCAATGCATCTATAATTGGTATGACCTCTCCAGTTTTTCAACTTTTCTTTCTTTGTTTCATCCTAGTGATAAAATCTGTTTAATTCTGAGTTTTTCTGCTTTCTAATTGTTGACTGGTTTGTCTTATTTGCGTAGCTATCGGGCAAATATCTCAGACCAGCAAGGTACTTAATCTCTGATTCAGATTTTATAGTGATGCTTGCACATTTATACACTCTTTCATATCTTCTTAGTTTGCGTTGTCAAGTGTAGATAACTCGATTTGTGCTTTCATGATACATTGACTATTTACATTCTTTCTTCCCCTTTAAGGATTGGGATTCTGGGAAGTCTTTTTTGTTACAAGAACAAATCAATCACAAGGTAATAAAATATCCTAATCAATTTGAAAAATATATCATTAATCTGAGTAATTTGCTATTGAAAAAATCCTTAAGTTGTTGTATTGTTTATCCTGGGAAGTTAAGATCTTTAGTTTGTTAGTTTGATTTGTTCCCCTTTTAGGTTGAAAAAGCCTTAAGTTATTGTATCGTTTTGTTTTGGTAGATTGATTTGTTCGAGAATCAGGCCATTGACAATTTTGTTGTTTTCTGTTGTGCTGGACAAGGTTCGGAACATTAAAAGATCTGTTTACAACAGAATCAAAGCTCTTTCCATCCAGGAAATTCTCTTTTTCTTCCAGTCATGTCCTAAGACCTTGTTTGAGCTTTGAGCTTTTAGATTTCATAAGTTTTTAGGTAAACAAAGGAGATTAGAGATTTACTGTTTGACTAAATATTAGATGCTCCCATTATGTTCACTGGGACTTACTATATTGCAATCCTCTTTTCTTATCATTTTTTTCAAGCCTTCACTATACAAGCCTTCATTGGCACCACAATGATTGAGGTTTTATTTACTATACAATCACCTGTTTACTTTCTTTTCCTAACATATTGTTACTTCCTTGATGATACAATTTTCAATTTTTATCTCATGATATGCATCTTTTATTAACTTCCTCGAAATTGTACAATCTGCGCCAAGATAAAGCAAGTTAGCTTTCATTCGTCTTTGGGAGTCTATAGTCTTACTCCGGTATAGTGATGGTTTGTTGATGCTTGGTATATCTGGTGGTTCTCCTTTAAGCTGGAAAAATGGATCTCCTTCAGGGTTTTGAGTTCGTCCAAGAGGTGGTTTAGCATCTGGTGGCTCCTCTTTTGTTCCTGCAATAATCCCAACTCTTTTGACAAAAATCAAATGCATTAATACAATCATGGAGTAACTATAAGCAGGTAGACAACTCGTAGTTCGATAAAATCTATGCTCCTGTTTTAATTGTGTATTTAAACAAATATGTTGATTCAGAAATCTCCTTGGAGCAATAGAATCATTTCCAAATGCCTCTAGGTCTAACAGGTTTAGTATTACACTCTTAGAGTCATTGGAGATGAATTGAAGAGAGGCATTACGTACCTGAGTACGACCATGTTTAGTTGGAAGTGGTATTGGATTAGGTGGATTTTCCTTGATTAGTTAAGTCCTTAAACCGCATCATAAACTCTTGATATGGAGGACGCCCTTTCTCTTGTTAAGTCCTGGAAACCGCATCCTAAACTCTGGATATGGCGTGTCTTTACACACTGCTGGTTCTTCCATTTGGTTCGGAGTTATATTTTGACGAGATGTGTCTTCTCTTTGGTCTATGTACACGTTAAGGGTACCTGTTCTATCTTTGATACTTACAGGAAAAATAAAGTGCATTATACTTGGAACATAAGTACTTAAAACAACATGTTTGCGACTACGAGTGGTCCTAATTTTTTCACAATACTTTGTAAACTCGCAATTGTCACTTACTTGATCCTGGAGTGTTGTTTCCGAATGTTGTTCCTCTATTGTCAAGCTTCTCATAACTTCTTTGGCTTCTTCCTCCAAGATCAGACCTGCATTATCAACCTTTGACATAGACAAGAGCATTATCCTAGAATTGGAATTTCCAAAACTGGCTTGATTCGCTTTTATATCCGATTTAGACATTGGTAATTTTTCTAGTTGTCTAGTGGGACAGTTAACAGCAAAATGTCCTTTTTGATGACACCTATAACAGACTACTTCTTTGGATTTAGAAAAGTTAGAAGACTTACAGTCCTTTAGTTCGCCATGGGGTTCAAGCTTTGAACTCGAATTTTGCATGTGAACTACGGCTTGTGGCATTAGTTTCTGCTCCTCTTTCTTACCTTGAGATGTTGGCTTGGACTCAGTCTTCTTCCTCAGAGTATGTGGGGATGTTTCCCTTTTCTTGGAGCTGCAAACTTCTTTTGGTGTTGCTTTTGGACTCGGATTAGTTACAAAAATCATGCTCCTCGGCTTGGAATTGGTGTAAATCCTTGTGTAGTGCTGGCGCATATTGTAAATGTTCCTTACAAATTCATCACCCATAATATCCTTCATTTCTTTCCAAGTGGCTTCTGGTTCTCCATGATCAAGTCGCATGTAGGCATCTTGATCCCAATGCCTAAAAGCATCCTCGGTGAGAGTTTCTTCGGCCTCACTTCCGACTTCTTCGGGAGTGTTTTTTTGATGCAAACCAATCTTCCATGTCGTCTTCCCACTGGATGTAGGCGTCTGGTCCCTGACTATGACCTGAGAAGTTCATGTATCGAGGCTCTACAACTATGTCTTCAACCTCCTTGGTGTATGATTCGCAAAAATCATCTCTTCCAGCCTCACTTCCGACTTCTTTCTATTTTGCAAACTCTTCTTGAGACGTTTGAGACTTAGTCTCTTCTTCATGGTTGAAGTAAGGAATCTCACACCATGGTCTACCCTCTTCTTCACGTTCTGAACTAGTCTCTTCATAGTTTTCTCCTTCCTCAATCACAGTTTCTGATTGTGTCTTGTCCTCGTGGTTGATCTGGGAGTTGTCTTCGAGAAAACTTGATTCATTTTCTTCATAGTGGTTGGTGTTGGAGCTAACTTCATCTCGCCATGGTTCTTCTTCATTAATTTATCTAAGCTCATCGGTTTGGTAAGCTGTCTCCTCAAACTCATCAAACTCACCATAGCTGTTAGGTTCCTTTTCATAAAAAGCTTCTTCTTCACGGCTGAGTTGTGAATAATCTGGTGGTTCCGGCTGAAAGCCTGATTCACTTCCGGTGTTGAAGTTTGGATATTCATCTCCAGGCCATGGCAGTGCCTCATAGTCAGCTTCTTCATCACGTTCACAGGATTCTCCTGTACTCAATTCATATTCATTAGCTCCTCTCCATGATTCATAATCGTAGTCTCCTTCAAAATTAGGGTTCGAATATTCGTCTCAAGGCCATGGTGGGGCTTCATCAGCAAAGTCTTCATCAGTCCATTCTGGACTTTCTTCATGTTCAGATTCATAAAAATCTGATTCATAATGGTCTTCACCCTCCATTATCTTCTAGGGTTTCACGTGGAAGATAGTTTCTCGGTGGTGGCACGGATACTGCTTGGTGTCGCGTCTCAGAAGGGCTCGATGGTGGTACAAGCAATAGGGTTCAGCGACTCTGTGGTTACCAGCGGCTGAGGATTCTGTCACAACAAAACAACATGAACTAGGTAAAAAGTTCAAAAATGGAAAGGAAGAACAAACAGAAAACAATGAATCGGAACAATTAACACTGGCTTTGTTTTAATAGAGATGAATGAGACAGAGCTGATGCAGCAATACGAAACTAAAGGTGCCTTTGAGACAGCTCGGAAACGGCGTGACAAGCTATGTTCTGTTGATAAAGCTAGTGTCTTGGATGTATGGTTGTTAATTACATTTTCTTTGCATTTATACACAAGGGCGGACCTAGGAAGAGAGAAGGAGTGTCAGTTGACCTACCTAAAATCTAAATATCCATTTGTTTTGTATGTATTATCCTTAAAATATTAGTAGCATAAGTGGTAATGTAAGCCTAATTCACCACCTTCTCCTAAGGTTCGAAACCTATCCCCTTCCCTTTTATTTATTTAAATGTTTCAAAACATTATTCTGCACTAGGAAATTTTTTATCCTGGGTCCGCCACTGTTTATACATGTTTCCTATGGAACACATATAACACTGAATCCAATGCGATTTTCTTGTATCCAGGCCTCAGTTTTATGGTGGCTTTGTTTTTTAGGGACAAATCTGATAAAATTTGGTGACCAAGGATGTACCACGCTTCTTTGATCAGATCAGATTTAAGGATGAAACTTGCATTTTAATCAGCCTTGGGAAACACTACTGTGGCAAAGGATCTCGATCAGGTATATTTTGTTTGCTCACCAAGTCTGGTCAAGCAACCATTGATTGATGTGTGATGTCACTGTATTTTACATGTTTTGAACCTTAATTTATCATCATTTTAGGGTAGTTTCATCCATTATTTATATCACTTTGCATCATATTCATCATAATAGAGTACTTAGGATATTTTGCATAAACCATTGCATACATTCTGCATTTTGGAGTGGTATTAGGTGCTTTTGGAGCTCAAGACCGCACACTTGGAGATTGGCACTTGACTCGATCAGATCACTCGACCTGAGGGCTCGAGTACATCACCTTTGGAGCAGAAGTCAAGGCTACTCGACCAGGAGTACTCGATGAGGAGCTCAAGTGTAGATGCAGCTGAGGACCAAGTACTCGACCAGGCTGCTCGACCAGGAGGAGCTCGAGTGAAGGATGGATGGATGCTGAACCCACTACTCGACCAAGGCCACTCGACCACGTTGGCTCAAGTGGTTTTCCCTTCCCATGACCTGATTAAGTAGTTTGTCTTTTAGCTATTATAGGGCTTCCAGGCCTTTACTATAAATACCCCTTGTCATTTATTAACAAGGGGTCGCCTCTTTAACAATAATCTCTGTCTCTAAACTTTCTCTCTCTTGTTCTACATTTCTTGAATTTGTAACTCTGATTCCTTTTTAATTATTGAGTTTTTGAAATTATTTTCTTCTTCAACATTGTTCATCGCGTCATCATTTGTAACATATCTCATTTTTAGCATTTTCTGAATTTTTGCGTTTGATGATCATGATGATTGCTGAGTAGTGAAATTAGGGTTCTTAGGCATGAGTTAGATTAGTTATAGCTTTTAATTGATCTGGGTATTTGAGTATTGATTTGATTTAATAGTTTCCCTTCTGGGTGAGTGTTCTTAATGCCTATTCCTTTCTGATCAATTACAATTTGATATCAAACAATCTCCACACGACAGTGTTGATGAGATTGATGGATTCAACTTTTTCAGAAATTTAGCTACACTAGCCTGATTGATCTAGATTTAAATAGGATGCGTATCCTATCATGGGATTCAGTTGTTAGAACATTTTGTTGGCTTTGGCAAATTGGTATTCACTGCTTGTCTAATTGTATGGCTCTGGCAGAATCGGGTATGTCAGCAATTAGACTCGAGGTTTAGTAGCACGAAAGAGTATTAGGCTGCTTTAGAGATTTGTTGTCAAGGGAGCAGCCTATTGGATGATTTTTTCTAGTACCCAGGTCAATTGAAAGTAGTGATTAGTCAATAAGCACATGTCTAAGTCTCTTCTTCTTTCTGATTGATTATATCTTGTATTATTGCTGTGTTTCACTCTTGCTGCTTTTACTTGCTTTCACTCGATCACTTGTTCTCGACCAAGGAGGTCAAGCACTTTGCCTATTTTACTTTCACTTAGTACTTGATCACATATACTCGACCACTTAGGTCGAGTACTCTTTCATTTTGCTGTTATCCTTAGTACTCGTTCACTATACTCGACCACTTAGGTCGAGTACCTTGTTTTCCTTGTTTCTTTTTGCACTCGATAACCTAAATCAAACTGACAACTCAAGTTAGGAACTTTCTTGCTTTATTTACATTTATAGGTTGTTAGACAGCCACCATTAAATCTGCTTGGCCTTACTTAAATGGCTTAATTGCATCCTCATTGCTTAGCACAGTCTTCCTAATTGGATTGACTTAGTATTCCAACACCACTATACTATAATTGCCAACAGAACATTAGTATTTCCTTGCATGAGAGTGTGAGGAAATACCTGTTTTAATGTGGTCAGAATATACGCAGGAAAGAGTAATTGCTTATTTGTCTTGCTCTTAATATTTTTTGCATTCATCATAACATTTCATCTATGATTTGCACTTAACATGTTTACTTAATTATGGATCTCTTCAGTTAACAATATTGGATTGAGTTTGACAGAGATATTCTCAGAAGCGTCACGTGGGAACTGCCAACAGTGAGACCTAATCTGTAACTTTTGTTTAATTCTGTAGTATTTTTGGAGGAATTAACTAAGTTTCATGTGCAGATTTTGAATGCGTAATAAGCTAAATCTATTAGTTCTTATGATCATGATTTGTTAAGTGATTGTCTCTGGTTATTTCTTATTTGCGATTGTCTCAACTTATCTAACATGCTTGTTTTTGTTTCTCTTTTCTCAAATTTTCTACCTTTCTATTTACTCTCCATAATTGGAGTCACTTAAGAGTATTTTCTTTTTTTTTTTGATAAACACTTGAAGTCAATTTTTTTTATTTTATTACAAAAAGATTCACGTGTTGCATACATATGCATATATTTGCTGATAAATGCATGTATTTGCATACATACATAGTGCATACATTAACATTTACATGCATACATACTAAATTTGATGAAGCAACAACCTAGTTAATACATTTGCTGATAAATGCATATATTTGCATACATACATAGAAGATGGATAACAAAGGAAGTAATTGGGAAGGACTCCAGTTCTGCCTTAGCTTCAACAAAAGAAGATGTCACACT
Source organism: Cardamine occulta (assembly GCA_028015245.1). Classification (NCBI taxonomy): domain Eukaryota; kingdom Viridiplantae; phylum Streptophyta; class Magnoliopsida; order Brassicales; family Brassicaceae; genus Cardamine; species Cardamine occulta. The sequence goes on from CM051390.1 coordinate 7,427,303, forward strand.
AGCCATCTCATCCTCGAGTGTCGCAGAGCCTTCAATAAGTTGCTTAAGCATAGCTTGATTGCTTTTTAGTTCATTAACGTTATATTGAAGCTCTCCTCTTCTCTTCAGAATCCTGATATGTTCGTCAACTTGAGCGAACACGGATTTTCCATGGCTCTTCACTTCTCGCCTCACTGATTTAGCTTTCTCACTTAAAGCATGGTCTTGAGAACGGATCAATGCATCATAGTTCGATGAAAGTTCATTGTACTTACTCTTAGCCAAATCCAACTCATTCCTCAGAGAAGTTATGGAAGCTATGGAAGCGGATTGTTCGAGGGTGAACCGTTCAATTTCAGCCTCGTAGTCCTTCACCGACATCTCTACCTGCTCAATCTTTTTGGAAAATCCTTGAGGGTTTTCTTTAGGTCGAAATTCGCTAGCTCAAGAACAACAGCTTTTTCCTCATCAACAACCGTCTTTGTTGCAGCAGATGAAGCTTTGAGAAGGGACTCATAATGAACAATCAAGTTGTTATAGTCCATCGCGGCCTATGAAATAAAAGTTATAAGGATAAAGTGATTGAAATAACAACTGAAAGGTAAAAAGAACCTTAGACAGATGGTCAGAATGCTTTGCAAATTGCTACTGAATTAAGAAGCTTAGTTGGTCAGCAGGAGAAAGCTGTTGACCAGATAGAGTGCCGAAGAACCTAAAGAGGTCGGTGGCCTTTTTTTCCTTAAAATATTTAAGGGGAAAGTCAAAACAAAGTTACACAAACACTCTTTAAACCTAAGAAATTCAAGCACATTTCAAGGAAACATAACTCGTGGTACAAGCTAAGCGCCGTTTCAAGAGATGACTTGGGCTGTGGGGAGGCTTCCGATGAAACAGAGGCTTCTTGAGCAGTAGCACTTTTGGTTGCAGAAGGAGCAGCCGGGGATCCTTTTCCACTAGATTTGGACTTCCCAGCCCGAGGAGAAGATGCAGTTTCAATTTTCTGTCTCTTACCGGAAGTTAATATTGAGGCAAGAGTCTGATGCTCATTGGCAGCTTCAGCGTCTTCGGGGACGGAGGACCGAGCCGATTGGGAGTCGTTTCTCGAACTAAGTCGAGCTTTGGAGGTAAGCAATCAGGCTAATTCTTCTAGGGACGTCGCCAGCCATGGCGAGAGCAAGTTTTTCTTTATGGGCTTTCCCAAAAGCATCAAGTTGTCCCTTGATTGCATCCTCCACAGCCTTTCGAGCCTCTTTCGCCTCTCTCCGTTTGGGGAAGTTGAGATTAGGAGCGTCAGGAACAACAAGAGGACCTTTGACACACTGAAGTCCTCCACCTCTAAGGCGCTTGCCCGCCTGGTGAATTCGGTCAAGGGTAAAGGAGTTCCAGTTCAACTCTCTTCTGGTTATTGATTGATAGAAGGAGCGGAGACTCTCGCAAGGAATAGGATGGATTTCAGTGGCTGTAACAGCGAGAAGTAATTCAGCCAAACAACCATTTAAGAAAAAATACTAAAACATGAAAGTAGAGTTGATTACCTAAGGCTCTAGCCTAATTCTTAAGAAGCTCATCAAAATTACCAACAGAAGCATTGTCGATTCCAACAAAGAATCAGAATTGTTTCCAAGATTGGTCTTTGTTTGGAAAACAAGAAATTGAGTGTCTATCATCATTGGGGTAAACATCAAAATTAAATGTACTACCGTTGATAATTTGGACGCTGAGGAACTCGAGAAGCTCATTTAAGCAGATCGAATATCCAACTTCTAAAGCAGCGGCAATTAAACATAAGATATTGCGCAGCATTTTCGGAGCCATTTTCGGGAACGCCATCCCAAGGTGGCCGGGGTATCTTAATAGAACCTTGGGGAAAGGAAAAAAATAAGCCACAACCCGAAAAATAAACTCCGTGAACACAGCAGTAACCAGAAGGGACTGATTCTGGAGATTCATTCGATTCAGGAAGAAAACATCAGAGCAATACTCAAATACCCAGATCAATACCTACTTGGTCGAGTGATCTAATCGAGTAGAGTTCTACATATTATTTTCTCTTTTTCTTTTTACATTGCATAGAGTCTTCTCTTTATATTTTCATTTACCAAATCCTTTACTAGACACATAAAACTTTTCACTATCCTCTCCAAAGAATTCTTTTTAACACTCTCATTCTTTTCTTTCTTTTTCCACACTTTCTTTTCTTTTCAGACACAGATCCACACCCAAAGCTCAGACTTCCTAATCCTAGCCTGGTTCAAAAAATGTGAACCAGAATCTACATGGAAAACTATTCGGCCTAAACCTAACACTTTCTCTTAAGTTCATTCCGGAATAAAGCCATTCAGAAATAGTTTATGGTTTGAAAGGAGGGTGGGCTTGGTGTTTTTAGGGGAACTGCTCCAAAGATGGGAGCAGCTACTTGGATAAACAAGGGTGGTAATAAGGAGAAAGAGAATCCAAGTATTTTCTGGTAGCCATGAGTTCAAATGCACATGTAAAGACATGATAACTACAAGTCAATATTAGGTTCAAGTTAATAAGTACAGTTTAACAAATCACAGTAAGTTTCAGTCAAGGCATAAGAGCTAAACTAAGATTCCAAGAATGGTGATATCTTAATTTTCAAACTCACATGCATTCATTAAACAACTAGAAATGACGGGATTGAAACTACATGATGAATCACAAGGCTTGTGAGGTCAATGCCATCATCATGCAAATGCAACAGTCATATACAAAATGATACTAGATTCAATTCTAAAGATGCAAATGAACTACATGAACACTCTGTATTTTTAAAATAATTTTTGAACTTTTAAAATTTTTAAGGTTTTTTTCTATGCAATAAATGATGAATAAAGTATGCAAAATTTGAAATAAGAAAATAGAAAACATTTTTAAATACATCTCAGACCCTCCCCCAAACTCAAATTACACAGTCCCTTGTGTAATAAAAATTCAAAGGAAGGGTTAAAGAGAATTAACAAATAAAACTAACGAGAAGTAAAAATGGAATGATATGTACAAGGAATGATTCGAGTGGTACCTCAAGGCATGGTGAAGAATGCATCAGCGAATGCATCCATCCTCTCTTGTGTATAATAAGTTCAGCTTGACCCTAGGACTCGGCGGTGCTGCTCGAGTGGTGTGCTCTTCAGCTCGAGCACTCAACCCTGCGTGGTCGAGAGGTGTACTAGAGTGATGGGGTATCTCGCTTTCCAGGTGCTCCATTGGATAATCTGGATGTCTCTTCCTCTGTCCAGTCTCGGCTAAGGGTCTCATCATCAGAATTTGTTGTTGTAGCTGCTGAGGAGCTGTATAGACACTCGATTTACAGAATGAAGCTGATGTCTCCACCACGATTAAGCTTTGCAAGGTCATCAAAGGGGGGCAATACCTTGGCCTTACCAACTTGCAGGTGGGTAAAGTAGTACACGTACTTGCTTTGCACCATAGTCCTATCAATGATTAGAGAATTTTGGAGGTACTCCATGTCTATCCATAGAGGCTTGACTCCTTCTGAATGTATCTAAACTCCGCATGCCTTCAGGATTGGTGTCACTATTTCTCCTATAGTTAGCTCTTCTTTGTTCACCATTCTGTGGTTTTTGAGTGCATAATCCTTATAGCTTAGAAGCTGCTTGACCAGAATAATTGAGTTCCCAATGTTTGATCTATCACCTTGCATCTGGTTCCCATGCCTAATGTATCTTGTCAAGATTCTGAAGCCCTCCCTCATTTATGTTCCCAGTAACGTTTCGTGGAAAGAGGGTATTAGCTCTTGATTTGTGCAGATACTTCAAGGCCAGGTGCCTGATCTCGGAGCTCTTCGACCTGGAAGATTGGTATGTAATGTGTTGTGTCTTTGTGTGTGCTGCATTAGTCAAAGTCAAGTGTTCCTCAAACACAACTAATAAGCTGCAAGTGCACATCGAATCAATTGTAACACTTAAAGTATCAAATCCCACGAAGAGAGAAATTGTCTTGCAAGTCTAGAGGAACAAGTAAGGCTAGAACAAAAATATAAATAGGGTTTTTGTTGTCACGGTTGCAAGTAAAAAAAATAGCAAGTAACATGAGATGTAAATCAATAAAAACGAGGTGTTGGGTGTTCAAGGGGTCACAGGGGTTCAATGATCAATTCATTCAAAATAAATTCATGTAAATGCATGTCTACTCCTAAGTCTCAGACTATGAAACACGAAAGATCGATTAACCTATTACCATTTTACTTAAATTACGCAGGCAACATCACATATATCAAAGCATTAAAACCAAGTTCAATTATTGTTCATAAAACTCCATAACTAATGGTATGTGCTTGTTATGATGTGATACTCATCCAACCTAGGATTAAGCAAACTAAGCAAGTTACTAGTTCATGATGCTAGCTACATGCATTAAGAGAAAGATCATAACGAAAGACAGTGAAAACGATGATGCATAAACAATAAATTCGCCACTTAAACAATATAGATCATTTCCCCTCCCTTTGATTAACCCTTTAAACCCAACAAGGTTAAAGCAATTCGTAGATGGTGATCTTCTTTGGCTTGGATGAGTAGGGAGGCTGGTGCGGCTCTTCTTGTCCTCCTTGGGTTTCTTCCTTGGGAGCACGGTTGAAATACTATGTAATCATACTGAAGCACACAAAACCCTACTACATAAGGTTAAGTATTTATAGGCTTGAGGTCCAAGAAGTCAGTTTTAGGGTTTTGAAGGCAAAATATGGCATTTTGGCAAGTGAGAAGGCATGGGAGTTAGCCTCGGTCACGGGCCTCATGACTGGACTCACCAAGACACACGACCTCAGTCTTCACTGCTCGGATCATATCGTCCAAAAAGCTGAATGGATTGCTTTGATTGTTGTCCCAGGTCAATTTTGAGTCTCTAGCTTTCCAGGGATATAAATATCTCTAAATTTTCTCCATGGGAAGGTCTTCAACGAATATCAAACTTCTGGTGCTCTGAAACTGTCTTAAAACGGGTTTTGCTCGTTTTTGGTCCATTTTCCCTAAAACCAACAAAACCTCTTTGACACTAGAAATATTCCATAATAGCCTATTTAGCCTTGAAATCACACCATACTCTTCATTAAACCATATGAAAACAGTAGTAAAAATAGGTAAAAATACGATGTTATCAACTCCCCCAGACTTAGGCTTTGCTTGTCCTCAAGCAAAGAAGAAACTAAAGTCATGGAAAAGAGGTTTTACAAATCACGGGAACTCACTTATCTCTTTCGACTCTTGTCTTCACACTCTTTTTCGTTGTGGCGTTAAAACTTACTTTAGTACTTGCCGATAGGAAGCATTAATGACCCGGTAAATTTAGTTATGAGAAATATTGCCAAGGCTTGTCTCCGAATAAGTCGGAAATGAAGGAAATAAATTCAAGAATGGAAAATGAAGAAGAAAAATTACTAGTGAGCAAGAATACTTGAAGAAAAACTCAAGGTAATGCGAAGAAGAAATTTACTAAGGATGTTTGAAGAAAATCAAAGAAGTACAAGGAGAAGAAAATCATGAAAATTATCTTAGAGCAAAGGAAGACAAAGAAATATTGGAGCCATCAAAATTAATTGGAGAATAAGGTAATGAAGAATTTATAAGCAGGAGATTAAGGAGATCAGATTCAAGAAATTTAGTAAGGAAGAGCATTTACCATTTCTCGAGCCAAAATAGTTTACCCGAAGGACTATGTTCCGCAACACGGCGGAGAAGTATTTAAACGATCGTTGAGACCCAATTGCTGTCTTGACTCAAACCATGAACAGTGTTTAAACCATCGTTGACAGGCGTTGACCAACGAAACTTGGAACGCAATTATTTTTCTGTCCATGTGTCAAGACCAGATGATGCATGCACTTAAAGTGACACCTCAAGGGACATCTGGTTCTATGCATGGAAACCCTTGCATGCACATTAACACCTGATCCCCCACATGTCACAATGAAATCTCACCCCTTAGCTGATATGATTCTGGTGAGGATCACAACCCAAAATCGTCACTGAGAGGTGAAGAACTTGATAGGATGATTCTAGACCCGATTACCGAGCACCTAGAGGTGTTATGGATTGATTGTCACCACAAAAGGATGCGGAAAGTCCACTTGCTAAGATGGATTGAATTCTAGACCCGATCACTCGCTTCACACGAAATGATCAAAGAGTTTTGAATCCGAATCACTCGAACACAAAGACAATGATCTATATTTAAAAAGAGATTTTGATTGGTAAATTAAGATAGATAAGAGTTTACAAAGGATCTCAACCTCAATATAAAGAGAGAGGAGGGGAGAGATCAAGAGACACAATAGTAAAGAGAGAGATGAGTTCGAGACATGCCTCGGAACTCATACTCGGACCATGCACATAAAAGCTCCAACGTTCAAATTCAAAAACAAACTTAAGATAGAAAGATAAGAGATAAAAATGGATAAGGGCCGCCTCTTGGGTAGTTATAAATGGGCCATAAGTGGATTGATCCGAGCATAAGGCAAGATGGCGCATGAGACCCAATACACCTAGTTAAAAACCTTTCCCGGAAAACCACATGGGAAAACCGAGGATAAGGAAAAAAGAGTTTGCATGGACCTCACAGCCATATGCCAAGCATCTTGAGCATGTATGTAGACAAGAGAAGTCTTGACACATCCATGATAGCCCAAGCAATCATTCATAGTATTCACCATGTGTAGTGATACTCTCAAAGCTGAGTATAATATATTGAACCGAAGGTAGCTTATGACTCCAATGCATGCTTTCCATGCTCCTTTTGCTCCAAGTTTGCCCATAGCTTCGTTGTTGTTGTTAACTCCATCTTCTTGAGTCTGGATGCTTCCTAATATCATATCATTCCCCCCAAGTTGAAGAAGATTTGTCCTCAAATTTGTTGACCCATAAACAACCTTAAGTTAGTTGCATCAAAGAGTAAAGGCATAAAATATGTAAAAGGACAATAAAATGAAAGAGTAAAGGGTGGTGGATCGAAAATCCTCAAATGAGGTTCAGCATCGTAATTGCTATCTTTATGTCCGTTGAACCAATTAGTATCCTACTCTAGCTTGTAGGCGATGATTCCATGATTTATATTATTTACATTACGGAAGTAATCATCACGAACAAGTTTCTTCCTCGAAGACTCCTTAGGCAAATCTATGTTATGAGTTTGATCATTGAACCTTCTCGTGAATCCATTAGGTGAATCCATATTCTGTGAATTGAGCCTTGATGTCCTACAATTGTAGAGTTCGTTATTGCCATTCAAACAATGAAATGATCCAAGGTTAGTACAAAGGAAATCAACAACCGGACCAGATTTTAGTATCATTGATTTAAAGCCATTAGAAACTATATCAAAGAGTTTAAGATAGCCTAGTATGTTTAAAATGTTGATGGCTTGAATGTGGATTCTTGGTTCGGTTTGGTGTTCATCAAAAACTTCAAAAATGTGTCGAGTCTTCTCGCGATCCTAAGCAAAGTGTTTGTCTTCCGGTTTGGCTTGAATGTTCGTGAAGTCCTTGATAACATGTTGCTTTTGTGTTTGTCTCTCTTGCTTGTAGTGTAGCTCTGTTCTATGATGATGTATTCCATCCTTGGTTTGTTTCGTATCCATAGAAAAATCCTGCAATGCTTGTAGATCACTCGGTAGAATCGGTGCAAGGTTGTAACAAGCATTCCCATTTAAACCAGGAATTGTCTTGGGATTAAACGGATCATCATATAGAGTTTTTCCAGCCATAGCAAAGAGACTAGACTTCCTACCTTGCTCTCGTTTGCCCTTTAATTGGATTTAATCAAGATAAACTTCATGCGGAGTCATGGGTACTGATATACCATGGTTTTTATGGGTTTTCAACCATGATATAAGTCTTATTTATAAACTATTCAGAGTCTTTTTGGTATTCTTCGAGTCTTTTCGTGTCTTTGTAGGTTCAGGTACGTTTTGGACTCATTCGGAGATTTTGGAGCACTTTGGAGGAAACCAAGAAGATGTTCTGAATAAACAAATTCGGAGACCAACATTGGTGTCGGTGTCGATCGACACCACCACCTGGTGTCGTTCGATACCACTCACAGAGAGAGAGCAATCTTGGTGCTTGTGTTGATTGACACACCCGACTGGTGTCGGTCGACATAAGTCCCAGACACAGTTTCAGAATTTGTAAAACTGCCCCAGAGTTTTCCTTATTTGTAGTTTAGTCCTTTTCGTGTTTAGACTTATAAATAGGATTTTTAGGTCATTGTTTAGACCTATCCTTCATTCTACACACATCCACCCTTTTCAGAGATTTTTGGAGAAGATTTCTAAACTCTTACTGCTCCCTTTGATTTATTTTATGTTATCTATTCAAACTATGATTTTTGTTTCATTGAACATGTCTGAGTAGTATGTTTGTTAAGTTTAGTGTTTTTAAAGGTAGAAGATGACTTGCTAGGTTGATGGTTATTTATGATTGAATATCAATAGAGTTCTTCATCTAGATTGTTCTTATTGCTGATTTTAGATTCATGACCTAAAATCTTATCTTATGCTGATTAGTTGACACGAGAGTGTAATTGATTGTCTGAACTATCTTAGATGAGCAAAATAGCTTACTCGAAAAGAGATTTGGATTAGGGATTTTGTGAACAATCAAACCTGGAATTAATGCATCATTTATCATTAGGATTTACAAAGAGATTTGGAATTCTATGATCTAAG